>RJWJ010020924.1:0-28478 GCA_004363605.1 Indri indri | reverse complement strand
TCTCTACCAAAAATAGAAAGAAATTAATTGGACAGCTAAAAATATATATAGAAAAAATTAGCCGGGCATGGTGGCGCATGCCTGTAGTCCCAGCTACTTGGGAGGCTGAGACAGTAGGATTGCTCAGCCCAGGAGTTTGAGGTTGCTGTGAGCTAGGCTGATGCCACGGCACTCGCCCCTGGCAAGAGAGTGAGACTCTGTCTCAAAAATAAAAGAAATACACACTAAGGTATACAGGGGTTAAGGGGAACATTATGTCTACAGTTTACTCTCATAGAGGGGAAAAGATTGTTATGGGACAGAGAAGATAAAACAAATACAGTAAAATGTTACCATTTGGGAAAGCTAAGTGAAGACTATATGAGAACCCTTTGTATTATTCTTGTAACTTTTCTGTAAGTGGGAAATTCTGTCAAAATAATTTAATAAAAAAAATATAACAAGGTTTAAATATCATAATAGGGAAAAGAATATTTTCAATTTATTAGAGCAGCTCCTTTTCAGATGACCTCTACAAATTCATCCAAATTCAAAATTAAAAAGTATAACTATGAAAAAAGAAAACTGTAAACAAATCAATAGACTTAGAATATAAGTTTTCTAAGAATACTTTTTGTTGGACTAACACACTAAACTTGTTCCCACTTCTAAATTTTATTTAAAAACTAGATTTACATATAATAATATTTCTACCTTAATTATTTAAAAATATATTTCAAGTTAAGATGACCATATAGCACCCATCGCAGTTTTGAGGATTCAGTTACTTATTATTTCAGTTGAAACACCATTAAATATTATAGAAAAGCCTTAAATAGAACAAATGTGAAACAGCTGATTTTATTTATTTAAACATGATATGAACCAGCCATTTCTAAAAGGAGACAAAACAAAGCAAAATTACCTTCATGGACTGTAATGCCACAATTGTCACACTGAATTATTTCATCAGCATCCTCACTATTATCTCCAAGACAAACACAGCAAATCAGAATATGGTCCATTTTTTGAGAACTCCAGTTTTGACTCTTCTCAAGAATCAGCGAGTCCTAATATTAAAATATTAAAATACATGAGAAAATCACATGTTTAAAATAAAAGGAAATTTTATCACTAAAATTCTCATTTTAAATCATTTTAAAACATTATTTTATGCATTTCCAAATTTATGCCCCATTTTCCACTCTTTCAGTAACTTCAAAATATGCTACATTTAAGAAGTATACCTCTTTGTCAAAGGACACTCTAAGCACCCTCTCACTTAATTTTTCACTTCTCCGCAAAGTTCCATATTCTCTCTCCACTAGGAAATGAAAAAACAGACATTCTACTAACAACTCTTCAGCTGCTTTGCCATTCTGCTTTGCCCCTTATAGGAGAAAGGAAAAATTAATCCATAAGTAATTATCAATCCTATAGATGGGTTTAAGAAAGTATAAGACATGATTCTTATACTTTGGAAGCTTATAATTCTTCCCAGGGGAGACAAGACACACATACATGAAATAGGAAGAAATCAATTCAAGATAACATATAAGCAAGTATGCACGCGATGGCAGAGTTACAGACTCCATATTCCTTAAGTACTGGGGAATTCAGAAATTCCAAGGTTATCAAATTACCAGATGATAGATCCATGAGAGCCTGCATAAGTATATCTGTATATATAGGTACAGAAAATAATCTAAAAAAGGACCCAGATTGACTAGTTGCTAGAAGAGTCAGAGTACTGTATGAATTAGGTTTATGTCAAGAAATATGTAGTATAAACTGGTAAGAAGGACACCTAACTAGTTATAATATAAAAGGAGAAAGAAAGATATATTAACAGATATATATAAGAAGATAAAATTTCAGGAAAAAAAGAGTCTGCTTGTTTTAATTTAAACCTTCTGCACTATGAATTTAAACTTTAAATACATGAACAAGAAAATGATTAGGTCATGTTTAACAGGTTGGGCTTAATATTAAATAAAAGATGGCATTTGAGTCTATATATTTTCATTTATGAACCTACAATATTCAGAAACAAATTCAATAAATTAGTTTCATACCATACATTCGCTAAATATACTTTGTTTCATATTAATATTTTTGTATTTTTAAGTCTTTTAAACTTGACCAATATCCAAAGGTTAACATTTGGAGCCATCATTTCAATAGCAATTTGTAAATGACATTTGAATAACACTTGAAGATCAAAATTAATAATTCTTTCAATATATTTTGTATATCACATCTAAATTACAGTTAATCTGCAAAACAAATCAGAAAAGAATGCAAAAGTCAACAAGGATATAACATCATTTCCCTTGAGAATTCTAGTACTTCAAAGTTTTATATTTTGCTTCTATCTTTGTTACAAAACCAAACAAAATAGTTTGGGGCTAACAAATGGCTGGCAAATAAAGATGAAAATATCCTAAAAAGAAAACTCACATGTTTTGCAGTACAGTAAGCAAACAAAAATATGTCCAGATTTTCATACCATTAACCATACCGCAAAGTAACCTTATTTGACTTAAAGTTAAATATTCTTGGGTTTCACTCTTAGCTCTCACTTAATAGCTGTTGAACCTGAAAGCTGCATTTTTTTATGCGTAAAATGGGGATGATAAAAATAATACCTACCTCATGAGGTTGTTGTGAGAACAAAATAATACGTGGCAAGAATGTTTTTAGCACCTACTAGGCACTCAATAAATGTTCATTCCCTTCTCCTTTCCTCTGCACTTCTTGTAGGTAATTCAAAAAGAGGAGCATGAACTGTCAATTCATTACACTTTTGAGAATCCCAAAAGAAAATTTAGAAGCTTCAATAAGCACTGCTACTTTATATATTAATATCATCCCCCTGGTAAGTCCAAAAAAGGGTTTTTTCTTAAAATACCACTTCTACATTAAAAAAAAAAAGAAATCACAGACTAGGAAATGACCTAGTAAACAATGAGAGTTTGATAATTAAGAGGTTATTTGTGTTTATCCGGTAGACTTACAACTAATCAGCCCTAGAAAAAAATGTTTACCCATATGAGAAACAAGTAATTTTTATGGCTCAGAAAATACAGGATTAACAGGTAGTTTTCATTCCCCTATTTTCCTATTTTTCCATTTTGCTCAGAAAAAGTGTCTAAATTATATCTCTACACCAATCTGTCTCCACACATATTCACTTAGAGGCAGAGAAAACTAAATTAACTAGTATTTCTGGCCCTCTTGATCCCCCCTCTTAACAGAAATGTAATGAAAGAGAGAAATGGAGCAAACTGGACCCCTCCAATATCCCCCTAACCAAATGGCTGGCAGACAATGTTTGAATGGGAAAACCTAAATAATACATCCTTTTTTAAAAAATGATCTTAAGTTTTTTTTAATAAATCATAGGTTTAAGCACAATTATGATCAGACCCATATAAACCTAATTTATCTTCAAGTTTTGTTAGCATATTTCTGAAGATGTATATGTCTTTCAATTATTCTATTACATAATAATATATACTATACTATATATACTCTAATAAATCAATGACTACTTATAATAAATTATTTTATTTTTCCCCTCAAGATTTAAAATTTACCCTCAAAATGATAATACTGTCCAATGTTCTCCATGGGCTCTAAAATGTTTAGGGTTCATTTATATATGTATTCCACATACAGGATTGTAAATGGTATGTACAATACCCTGAATTTTATCTATCTAAGTTATATGTGTGTTCACTAGAAGGAAATTCCAGCATACTTCATATAAAATCATAATTAAAAGAATCCTATTGCCCTCAAGATGAGAAAAAAGTAGTATACCAAGAAGTCTGAATAATAATTCTTCCCATAAAATTTTTTAAAAGATTAAATCATCAAGAATTTGTACAATATCACACAACTAATTCTTTTATAAATTAGATTGATTTGTTTTATTTTGAAATGTGTAAAAAGGCACTTGATTAATAACTCAGAAACCCCAAAAAGAAGCATATTTACAAATTTTGGCAAAATTTTTATATTTTAACTAGCAAAAATCAAGTGACAATTGCTATTTCTTAACATGACAAGGCATCTAATCCATTTAACAAAACAGCCTTTTACAAAAAAAGATTTTCTACTCGGCAAACAATATAAGGTTACAATGATAAAACAGTAATCCGAACTGACTCCAATTTTAAATATTCTGTAAGAAAAGGGCTTTTCTTCCTTTTACAAAAACAAAAAACCTGCCACTTCAACTGACATAATTTTCTGTCATGTACTAAGTCTCATCCAAAGCTCTAGTTTCAAATTCTTGAAAACAGGAACCATTTTCTGAAAATGCTACACTGCCCTCCCCAAAAACCTTACCTCAGAAAACTAAAAATCTTAGTGAATCTCAAAAGCTTCAATACAAAATGTTGAAAAAGACATACAATCATATTTCAAGAGGATTATTCAGACAGCACTAAATTCAAAATATACCATAAGGCTATTGACAAAGACAGGTGCCCATTTGCAGAAAATGCAGGTTATAAAATTCCCAATTCTAGAGCAGTAGTTCCCAAGATGTGGTCAAGGGAGCACACCTTCAGGGTGTCTACAAGGTAGACTACTTTCTTAATGATACAAAAAATGCTATTTGCCTTTTTCAATCTTTTTTTCTCTCCTGGATGTATAGTGAAGTTTTAATTTGAAATGGTAAATTTTCAAAAAATGTAATCTACGTAAATAATACTGAGGGTCCGCAATAATTTTTAAGAATGTAAAGGGGTCCTGAGACCAAAAAGTTTGAGACCCCAGTGTTCTATAGGTATATTAAGGCTATTAAGAGCAACAGTTATAAAAGGGCTCTGCTCAAAAAAACATCAAATTATCATAAGAAACTTCAAAATTATGGAAGTTAGGGTATCATTTACCTAAAATGGAAAGAGGGGATGCCCTCTTTCCTTGATCCTACTGCTGGAAAAAAAAAAGTGATGCCCTACATCCTTTCTCCACAAATGCACTTTATATAGCAGCCAAGAAAAAAGTTTACCTGCTTATAAACTAAATATAATTATGTATTTCTAAAGCTATATTTTCAGTTATCTCTACTACAAAGTGGGATCTGAAAACTTGAAGTAAAAGAGAAAATAACACTTCAAATATAAATATAAATAATAAATAATAAATATAAACATAAATAATACAGTTAAGTAACTATCACTTAGCAATTATCACTATCTAAAATAACGAGGAAGATTAAGACACAAACACTGGCCACAAGGCAACAATGATTGACTTTCACCATATTTTTATAAAATCAAGATCATATGAATAGGAAATTTAGAAATTTAAGTAATAATCTCAACTGATTAGTTTTTTTAATTAAAATTTAATATCTAGTTTGAATAATACAATTTAAATAGAATCAGAATCATCAAAAAATTATTGTAGACTTTGTATAATAGAGTTGTGAAGAAAAACACAGTTATCAAGCTTTTAGAAAAAATGTTATTCTGGGAGAAAATTAACTTTCTATAAGCTCTTCTACATGGGCACTTTTCCCAGAAGTGCTTCAGAATTTCATTCCTAGAATGTCTTTGGGACTATTAACCTAAACATAAAAGGTCCCATTATTTACTAAAGTGTCTTCTACTGAGAAAAAACTAAACAGCACATGTGGCCTTTAAATGCATCATAAAAGGTTAGTCTACACAACCTCTTAAGCAGTATGTTATGAACTACAGGTTATTAGGAAACAGATAACGTATACATTTTATATGGCAAGTTTCTAAACACGTGTCTCCCACACCTTAACATAAATCTACTCTATACTGTTTCTATCACTAGCTAGACTACTTTTGTGAATATCAGCCTAATAAAAATGAAGAAAGGGAGTGATGTTGCCAAAAGTAATTTTATTCATTAGATACAGAGTATTAAGTGCTATAAAATAAACTGAATTTATGTCTAAATTAAATACGAACAATTGGATTTTCCATACCTGTTTCTCTAAGATAGCAATGATAATATGAAATTGTGCTATATCATTAAAAATACTATACTATTTCACAAATGACAATTTGCCTTTACCTAAAGATAAGAATCAGGATGGCAGGCAACATTCTTCATACAAAAAGTGGGCATAAAGTTAACCAATGTTTACTATCCAAAATATAAACTGCCATCTCATTTCCACTGACATATAAACCCTCAAAGCAGGCTGTAAATTATCTTGGTAAGAAAATCACCAAATTTTTAAGTGAAACTTAATTAAAAATGTTTCTACCAGTTTAACCTACTTCAATGACATGAAAAAACAAAAAGCATTTGCAAAGAATTAAATTTTGGTGACTAAACACATTAACAGAAATGACAATTACTTTAGTTCTACATGTGATGTAACAGATACATCCACATGTAAGACAACTCAATCTTTCTTTGAGGAAAAACATATACATAAACACACAGACAAAGAGACACAAATGTGTTTGACTGAAGAGTCTTGAGTGATGCATCTCTGGGCCCAATGGATAAACCTAACTTTCAGTAGTAGAACTTCAAGTGGAAGAACTGAGCCATTACTGTAGTTTTATGATAAAAATGTTTGTTTTATGATGGAAATGTTTGCTTTTTTTCCATTTCCTTGTAGAGAAAACTTATTCACTAAACATATTGTTCATATGTACTCCCATACATATAAAGATTTGGTGACTGTACAGATAATGGGTAATATAACTGGTAAAAGAATTAACTTTTAAAATGAATCTCTAAAAGTTTGAGAAAATCATTAAGCTGTCTGTTGTCCTGCTCTAAAGTATTCTAAAGCCCTACATTTTTATGTGGATTTGGACATAACTAAATCAAAAGAAAGGTCACCTTTGTTTTCATAATCCACTCAGCACCATTCAGCAGTCCTATGAACAATGGATTAAGGGGATATAAAGGAGAATGGAAAACTCTATCATTTCCCAAGTCTATGGATACAAAAATATTTCTCTATATATTTCTCCTTGAGGACAGAGATTGTGAGCTCCTTGAGAACGGTGACAAATAGTAGATACTCAATAAAAGTTTGTTGAACAAATGAATAAATGTTACAGTTAGAGTGCTCATTCACTCCCACAGCTGCCAATAAACAGGATTTCAAAGAAGCCACTTAATATAATGTGTAGAGCGATCTAGAGAAGAATTCCCTTTTCCCCAGACAGACAGATATCATAAAAATTGGGTTGATCTACCTCATTACTCTTGCTTTGAGATAGTGTCAGGCTATCATTGGTCAGTTCCTCATCATCAGCACTGTTTCTGCTAAGAACTTTACTCTTCTTCTTCTTGCAACCCCCTTCACTGGCAGGGCTGCTATGATCTTCATCATTGCCTTCATCATTTTCATCATCATCACTCCCACTTCCCTCATCTTCATCATCCTCATTGTCACCATCACTTCCCTCTTTCTGAGATGCAGATCTCCCTTTTCTCTTTACTACAGTAGGTCGCCAATCATTGTCATCCTCGCTGTCATAGTCATCCATGTCATTCAGCTCTTCCATGGATACAAAATCCAAAAGTGGTCGGTTTCGACGAAGGTTCCACTTTTTTGGCTCACTGACTTGTTCCTCTGTAGCAGTTGTTGTAGTGGGAACAGAAGGGGATGTGTTAACAGCAGGAGGACTTGTGGCTGGTGTCGTGGCAGCAGCAGAAGCAGCCACATTATCAGATACTGTTGCTTTTTCTTTTTCCTTCTCTCTTTCCTTCTCTTTCTCTTTTTCTTTCTCCTTTTCTTTTTCCTTTTCTTTTTCCTTCTCTTTCTCCTTTTTCTTTCTAGGTCTTTCTCCATTTTCTTCTTCCTCCTTCTTTTCCATTTTAGTTAACTGTTTTTCTGATGACAGTATTTCTTCCTCTGCAGAGTTTTTAAGTTGTTCTTCTTTTACTTTAGTATCTTCATTCAGTTCTTCCTCTAAAACATTTTCTTCAGAATCACTACAGGATCCTTCTCCACTGTCCTTTGAGGGATCTTCACTTCCATTACCACTCCCTTCAGAATCTGTTGAAAATATGAGAAAAAAAAAACCACACATATGTATATACATACACACACACACACACAACGCTGACACAAATGAAACCACCAAAATTTGTGAATAACTTGCAAAACAATATAAACAAATTTAAGTCAAAGAATGGTAGACATTCCCAACCTGGTTAAATAATAAATCAATGAAGTTG
Organism: Indri indri; assembly: GCA_004363605.1. NCBI lineage: Eukaryota > Metazoa > Chordata > Mammalia > Primates > Indriidae > Indri > Indri indri. Next base: position 20,300 of record RJWJ010020924.1, on the reverse strand, counting down.
ATATAATGGTTTTAGTTCAGTATAGCACTAATGAAGATGAATATATGTAACTCTAAAATACGCTTTAAAAAGAAGAGCACTACTTTGTGTCATACAGCTCATGCTATATTTGGTACCCTAGAGGCAATTTTTTTCTAAAAATTAATGTGCTTCTTTTTAAATTGGGCACCTGATTTAAATTTAATTATAATACAGAAAAAAATTCTTCTCTTACATCTGCCTTTTATAAACTGTATGAACTTACAAGTATTGTGAGAGTCACATCCAAAACAAGATAAACCTGGCCCAAAAAACTTTGTTTCATTTATTTTACTCTTTACCCACCAAATTAGCATAGGTATTTATGATAGTCAACTTATACCACATCTCTTATATACTAAATTAATTTTAGGAATACCAAGTACACAGATGAAAAAAGACAATAGCAATGGCACAGAAAATGGAAGTTGCAAGAGAAGTTACACTTTTCCTGCATATCAGGATACTGTTCATATCAGTAAAAGAAGAGTCACATAAACTTTCAAAAATTCCAGGCAGTAACTACTATAGGCCCTAGAATGGAAGAAACTGATCAATAAAGGAATCTATCCTGGAAATGAGCAGTCAGGGTAATTACTGGAAAGTTAGCCTGAGGACATTAGAGAACTCATGTAGGACCATGAACTTTCTAGCAAGTTTCTTCCATTCCTGCCTAGGGCAGCCCAGTCTCTCTCAATCTAACACTACTCAGTAACCTTCTAATCCTCTTTGCACCTGATCAAATAAATAAAACTCTAAAATACTTGAAGGAAGGGATTAACGGGAGGAGGGGAGGTGGGGAAGAAACCTGTTGAGTCTTGGCCAATAGGAACAGTAAAATCTATAGGATAATGAATTTTGTATACCTATAGCCAAGAAAAAGGTAATACAGTCGGTGTTTCCACATCATTTTAATTTCTATTAACTTAACTAGCCTTGACCTCTATAAAATTAACTGAGCAATAAAAGCGAAGGAAGTTGTCTGTAATTTTTATCTGTATCTAAAGCACCTCAGAAGTCCTGTACAAATGACTGATAATAAAAATATTCTTCAGGTTGAATCACATAAAAAATAAACACTAACATTTAACAGATGTTGACTGACCCTATGAAATCATTATCAATCTCGAGATTATCAGGTAGGTATCCATAACTTACACCAGACAGCTCTGAAAAAACCTCTCATCCTAAACAATCTTGCACAGGCCACAAGAACAATTATCATACAGGTTAACAATTCCCTGAGACTTCTGGAGCCAGATGTGCTTCGGAATTCAGAATTTTTTAGATTTTAGAAGGGTAGCATGGCATGTACCATAGATTACACTAATACCCCCAGTGAGGTCTATAGTACTATCCTATAATCAAATACATTATTTCTGCAGTGAAAGTATGAATATTTACATAGTATGAGAAATAAACACTATAATAGAAATAAACTCATATCAGTTTCAGTCATGTTTTGCTACCAAATAAGTTTGTTTCAAACTTAGGAAACACTTGGATTTTTGAGCTTCTTGAGCTTCTTGAGTGTGGACCCAATATTACTCACAAACTGGTGACTTCTTTTCAGTTCGAGAGCTCCACAAAGCATTAAGAAAATTATGATTACGAAAACCACTCACAATTAAACCGAACCTACCAAGAAAAATCACCTCCGATAAAAATAATAATAACAAATTCTAAACATTTAAAATAATGATTTAATAAACAGAGTTGACAAAATGCTTCTAAGACAGAGAAAGATCTCTTCTGCACACTGACTAATGAAAACTGAAATACCTTACAAACAATGCCAAAATTAAGAGAGCTAGAACATAGGGATAAAAAGAAAAAGTACTTTTCTCCTGGATCAATATCCCAAAAGTGCTTTTACCAAGAAAAACTTAATGATAGATACAAAATTAAGATTAACTGGGGGCAGAAGTGTGGTTACCTGACCATAATTGAGGCCAACCCAACTTTGCTATTACTTGGTAAATTTTATGAAATGTCAGGGATTTTTGCAACTTTGTTTCAGTTGTTGTTGCAATGCCAATTAATTAATTATTTTTAAAAACTTTAAGTAAATTGATACTCTTTGATTCTGTTTTTGTTTTGCAATCATGCCTGACAAGAAAGCAATTTTTTAAAAAGATTTAAATGTTTTATATTTATTAATGTATTATGAGAAGAATGTGAAATTTTTTCACAAATCCAAATCCTAGTAAGTAGCTTACTCAACCCTTCATTCTTAACACTAGCCATGCTTTAACTGCAGGGATCAGGAATATAACAAGTCTTATATTTCTTTGATCTCTGAAAAATAACTTCATCTGATTAGGCATCACTTCTTTTTATTATATATGCACTTGAGGGATAGAGATAAACGATATTTAGTTACAAGCATAGCTGGGTAATAATGACAATGAGAAAATCAAGGTCCTTGTTTGTCTATATTTTCAAAGGATATAAAGAAAAAATTTCCTACTACTACAAAATCAAAAAATGACTCTGCTCCACATTCTAAATCTATCATTTCTACACCCTTCCCGAAAGTATTAATAGACTGAAGACATAACCAGAAAAAAAAGGAATAATAGACTGAGGAAATCTGAAGTATCTGACAGACTCTTCAAATAAAGACATCTTAGGCATAAGGACAGAATTAATTGCAAGTCTACAATAAACTTTCTTACATTAAAAAAAATCTTTAAAATTGAAATCCTACTTCATGTTTGGTTAAATAAAAAGCAACCCTTCTCAAACACACAATATATCAGAAATTCTCCAAGCAATGGCTATTTCAACTAGCAGACAGGTAAGGAATTTTTTCAGTTATAGAATTAAAAAAAGCAAGCTTCAAGAATCCCTTCATGACCTTACATAATAAAATAAAAATTAATTTAACTAATATCAACCATCAATACCATTATATCCAATGCTTAAGTTTGCCCCAGTATAAATAGTAAACAGTAAAAATCAATATGATTTAATTCAGAGTTTTTTGTTAACTTTCCAGCATAATCTTTGTTCATCAATTTCATCAACCTGAGTTATTCTGTTCACTGGTCTAGTGTAACAGTGATTAGTACTATAAATATAAACAATAGATAATAGACATATCACTAGTCTACCAGTTATTCAGCATTTTCATCTTGGGGCCATCTTTGACTAATCCTGTATATCTCCTGACAAAAGACAATCAGTCAATGCAACTCATCCTCTACATCTGATTCTAGTGCCAGTTGTGTTACTTTGCATTTTTTAGGTAAATCTAAATCAGTGGTTCTCAAGTGTGGACAATTTTTCCCCCAAAGGACATCTGGCAATGTCTGGAGATAATAGTTCCCACAAGGAAGCAGGGGTGGGGCAGGTAAGGAAGACACTAGTGTCTAGTAGAGCAACGGGTCCCCAATCTTTTTGGCACCAGGGACTGGTTTCATGGAAGACAATTTTTCCATGGCCAGTGTGGGGTGAGGGGGGTGGTTTCAGGATGATTCAAGCACATTACATTTATTGTGCAGTCAAACCTTTCTGCTAATGATAATCTGTATTGGCAGCCGTTGCCTAGCACTAGCATCACTGTCTCAGCTCCACCTCAGATCATCAGGCATTATTAGATTCTCATAAGGAGCAGGCACCCTAAATCCCTCGCTTGCCCAGTTTACAGTAAGGTTGCCTCCACTGAGAATCTAATGCCCCCAGCTGATCTGACAGGAGGCGGAGCTTATGCAGTGACCCGCAGTGATGAGAGCAGCTATAAATACAGATGAAGCTTCACAGGTTTGCCAGCTGCTCACCTCCCGCTGTATTGTCCAGTTCCTAACAGGCCAACGTCCTCAGCCCGGTGGTTGGGGACCACACTAGCAGAGGACAGGGATGCTGCTAAACATCCTGCAATATATAGGACACATCTCCACAACAAAGAATTATCAAACATAAAACAAATAGTGCCAAATTATACAATGCCAATAGTGCCCAGGTTGAGAAACTCTCCATGAGAATTTAAGGCCTCAATTTAACTTCTTTCTACTTTTCCAGGCTTATCTCTCCTCTACTATCCTTTTACTCACCCTGATCCCCAAATACAAGTGGCAATTCTGAGCCTCCACATCTTTAACATTTAATATTTCCCACATCAAGACTGCTCTTTACCGAAATCTTCTCCCTCTTTCAGTACATAGGTCCAGTCTTATCTCCTCAATGAAATTGTTCTAGATTCTACATTAGTCTAAAGTAATCCCATGTCCTCTGAAAGACTTGATCTATACAAGTGATCAATCATCCTTTTTATCACTTATTATTTTAATTATTCTAATTGTTATTTTATTTACATATCATTTTACTTATTTTAATACTATTACTATTCCTTTGTAAATTAATTATAACATCTAGCAAAGCACTGAACAAAACTAAAGACAGTCAATGAACATATCTTGATCCATTTATCCAAAGTCAAATTAAGCACAAAATACTACCAAAGCAAAATATTCCCAAAGTCTCGGCCTGACTCTTCTAGTCAAATTATTTCCTGGCAATATGGCCTGACTAAACTAACTATGGATCAAGATCTCAAGTTAACCATTTTACTTTTGCCAGAGCAGTGTGGGGAGGCTAAAGATGTCACTGCTAGTTTGTCTTGTTTAATAGAATACATGTGCACATTTTTAAAACCATTCAATTTAAATAGCAGATAACTAAATGTAAGTAAGTCTCCCATCTTATCCCCAATACTAGGCTCAAGTCTCAAATATAACCACTTTAACTAGGTTGAACCATGAAATTGCCAATATTTGACTGCTTTAGATACACAAAACTGGTGATTTCACATGATTCCACCTAACATTTCTATATATGGTTCTTCTTGTGATTATTACCATAATTCTAACACATAAATATCCTGCTTTAGGACTTATTCATTTTAAACTTTATTTATTGACTACCCTCAATCAAAAATGGGAAACTTAGTTTTGCTTTCCCATCAGAAATAAAATAAAAGATAAACTATCTTCAGTTTCATAATATTTAAAGGTAGAGGCTTATAACTTTGTTGATAGTCACTTGCCAATCTTATTGGCAGGTCATTCTCTAGCAATGTTGATTTTTTTCTATTTTATCATCACCTGAGAAGCATATGAGTAAAATAACATTTATCTGCAAGGGTGCTTATAATAATCTTTTGGTGTTTTCTATATTTATTCTTAAAGCCAAAAAGAAAAAGTTTTATATGAGAATTTCAGATTTCAAAACGAAGATAAGAAATTGATACACAGAATCCAGTTAACAAAAATTGAGGCCAACCAATCTAACCATTTTAACATTAAGTTCTAAGGAAGTCAGTAGTTCATTCAGTAAGTCATTTCTAGACATTGTTTTGAAAGAAGACATGATCCTACCAACATTTAGCTATTATTTCTCCACCTCCAGTTTAATCTCTGTTCATAAGTAGGGTTGCAATTCCACAACTTCAACATGTTTGAAAACCAATGATAGGACTAATGTCTTATTTCCTATAAGAGTTTAACTAAATATACTATCTCAGACAGAGACGAGAAAAGATTCAAAGAGGAAACACTGGTCATCTGCAGCAGTCCCCAACCTTTTTGGCACCAGGGACCAGTTTCATGGAAGACAGTTTTTCCATGGGGCAGGGAGTCGGAGCTCAGGCAGTGATGCAGCGATGAGGAGGGGAGTGGCTGTAAATACAGATGAAGCTTCCCCAGCTTGCCCATGGCTCACCTCCTGCTGTGCAACCCCCTTCCCTTCCTAAGTTTCATGGAAGACAATTTTTCCAATGGGGGCGGGGAGATGGAGCTCTGCAGCCCAGTCCCTAATAGGCCAAGGACCAGTACTGGTCCATGGCCCAGGGGTTGGGGACCACAGATCTAGAGTAAGCCAACATCTCAATTATAGGGAGCACCAACGTACCTGCACCAAGAGTGGAAAATATGTTTCAATTTCTATTGACTACTAATTATTTTAAACAAAATCATTTTCTACTTAATTTCCTTTTACGATAACATACCAAGAACCACACAGATAAATTTGTGACCTTAGACCTCAGCTCAGAAATTTAAGCTACCCAGTGGCCAAGGAAATCAATTATGAATGCAGCAGACTAGGTACTGTATGACAAGAGGAAACAAAGTATATATTTTTGAGTACTTTTAGGGGTTATATGTATACACATACACATGCATATACAAACACACACACACATATATCAGCCTAACAAAACTCATCCTATCATTCTTCACAAATAATAGACAGTTCCTTTCAACTCTGATAAGATTTAACAAGGTCAAGAATCTCTACTTAGCTTGATACTATAAATTATTTTGAGAAAGGAACAGAAGGTATATATTTTTTAGTGTTTTTAGGAGATATATATACACACACACATACATATATACTCACACACATATATTAGCCTAACAAAACTCATCCTCTCACTCTTCGCAAATAACAGAGACAGTTCCCTTCAACTCTGCTTAGGACTTAACAAGGTCAGAAATGTGTACTTAGCTTGATACCATAAATTATTAGAGAAAGTAGTTTATGTTTGTATCATCAGATTGTTTTATCCCTTGTAAAGAGAAATGATATCTGTGAATGACTACATTTTGATAAACAGAAAGGAAAAAATTAGCAACAAAGTCAGGATTTATTGTCACAGAAATAACTATGGAATACTTAAAGAAAATAAGTTTTGGGGAAAAGGTTTTCCCCATAATAATATGCAAAGAATTCATAACTTCTGAGACCCAATTACTTTTGTCAAGGTTTACAACCTCAACCATAACAAACCAAAACTGCATCTGCCAGGAATAGTCTCATCTGCCAAGGTCTTTACCAAGAGAACTAAGATTAAAATTTTACCTCCTTTCCCTTTCCTTTCTTTCCTTTCTTTGAAAGTACCAAACACCAGCAAATCTGACTAAGTGGGAGATAAAACACTGAGAAGCAAAGGTAAAAAAACAGTTACTCAAGATAAACTTATCAACTTTTGATTGCTAGAAGGGAACTCAATTAGTAATCACAATATCCCAGTAGTTTCAGTTTAAGACTCCATCTATCAACTCTTGGGATCTAAGCAGTGAAGACTATAAACTCTGGAGTCAAATCCATTGGATCCATTACTGCCTGAGTGACCTCACGCAAGTTCTTTAAACTCAGTATCCATATTACCTGTAAAATAGTATCTCCTTCACTGATTTAGTGTAAAAATTAAATGAGATTACACAAACAAAAAGTTATCAATAAACACAAAGCAAATTCTACTTGTTGATGCTATTAAGGAAAAGTAGCAACACAACACAACCTAATTTCATCCCTTCTTACCAACTCTAGTAGGAAAAAAACAAAGAAAAACCAGAGGGAAGGAGAGAGATATGACTTAAGTGTAGCAAACTCTCCAGAAGGATATTTAAAAATTGATAAACAAATGAAACGGGAAAGGATTTTCTCATTTTATTTCAATTTCCATAAAAAGGGGCAGAATTGTAAATAATTTTTATTGCTCATGTTAGTATTATCATTACTATTTTTCACACAAAATATTCAACCTAATTTTTATGTTTCTCAGATTCCTTCAATTAAAACTTTATAAACAGGCAAGCACAGTGGCCCTCATCTATAATCTCAGCACTTTGGAAGGCCGAGGCTAGAGGATCGCTTGAGCCCAGGAGTTTGAGACTAGCCAGGGCAACATAGCGAGACCTGCTCTCTAAAAAAAAAAGAAAGTTTTTAAATAAAAACTTTATATCTTACATCTATCTAGCAGGTACACTGAACAGAAGATACAAAGGAAAACCACACTTCTAGGTTTTCCAATTTTGTAAAATATGAACATATGACTTTATAAAAAGTTGTTTTTAAAATCACTAAGTATAATAAGCAAGCATGGATGTTTTAAACCTCAAAGATTTCTGAAAGGCCCAATCCACAAGGTCCAGCATCTATCATAATTTAAAGTACAACTTTTACTTTAGGCTATTTTATTCTAGTAAGAGAGCTAACAGACAAAACGCAAAACTCCCCTCAGAGGGTGCCAAGTGATCTGAAAAGAGTAGAATGCTATTTAGGCGTTATTCATGATCCACATTACTCTCAGGGTATTATTCTACTTCGTGACATTATCTCTGGATTTTTTCCCTCAGTCTATGAAATAAGCATAAATATATTTTAAGGTGTAGAATAAATAAAATGTTTTTGCATCTTAAGAAGAAGTCCTTCCCTCCCTAATTATCTCTGAGTAAGTATCAAAGAAAACAGAAGCAATGAAAGATCTAGTGATAGGATCTTAGGGTAATGTGGAAGGGAAGTCAAACAAACAAATGAAATTTATGTGCTTTCACTTTAAATTGGCATTTTAATCAAAACCAATTTTTAAAAAAGTCTAAAAATAAGCCCAACTCCAGAAAGCTGGGTAAGGGGAAGAAAGAAGGAAACATTTACCTGAGGCATCTCCAACTTTAAAATCACTGTCATCTGAACTATCATAATCGAGAGCTTCCAGCAGAGAAGCTGCCAAAGGCTTCACCTGCCTCCTCTTGGAGCTGCGATCCACTGTTGAGAGAAAAAAAATTACTTCGTCATTCATAATCACACCAAACACAGGGGAGAGCTGTGCTGCTGAGGGAAGATAAAGATGACCTCGCACAGAAATCTTTGACTAATTGCGTTCTCAGCAAAAGGGGTCGGAGGAAGATGGGGATGGGACGTGGGCTGGGGAGAGTTGAGCAGCTCTGTGGACAGCTCCTGCCCAGGGATACGGCCAACGCCAACTCAGACCGGCTAAAACCGAAGCTGACCCTCTTCGTGCATATCTTGTCAAGATGTTTCTGCGACTCCCTCGTAATCCCTCCTCATTCAGATACCGTGACAGTCATTAGAAAGAAAACGCAAAGCCCAGGGAATAAAAGACGCGGTGTTCATTCCCGCAGACCACGGAGGGAGAGCGTCCACAAAGGGTCCAGCTTCCCGCAGGGCTCTCCCACCCCTGCCCTGTCTCCCCCAGCCCTGACTTCTAGAAGGGCTAAAATAGACCTTTCTCGCCGCGGAGGCCTTGGACACACTTACTAAGGAATCCGTGAGGTGGTCGTTTGGAGGAGACCTAGGTTGAGGCTGCGGGAGCCCAGGCAGCGCCGAGGTCGGGGACTGGGGACGCGGAGACAAGGCCGAAAGATGCTATTTAAAATCGGCGGCGTCGCCAACCGGACCAGGGCGCTCCCAGGAGCAGCCCCGCGGTCTCCCCCGTCCTCCCCCGGCCCTCGGCGCTCGCTCCCCTTCCCACGGCGCTCCCCGGCCGGAGGAGCCCTCCGGCCTAGGCAGCGCTTCCAACCCGGCGGCCCTGGGGAGTTAATTTCTCCCGTTAAAAGTAGAAGAAAAAAATAAAATAAAGAAAAACTTTATTAGCCTGCACCAGAAGCAACAAAAGACCCAGAATTTGCACAGTCCGAGGCAGACTGCCTCAGACAATAGGGAAAGAAACGACCCGGATACAGCTCTAAAGAGAAGGAAGTGAAAACAACGCTGAGTGCGGCCCTGAGAGCAGCATGAGCCGAGAGCGCGTGCGCTGGACTCGGCGCCGCGCTGCCTCCCAGAGCAGAAACCGAATAGAGCCGAGCGGAAGTCGAGAGGGAGCCGGCGGAACCGTTGAGGAGCCGAGCGAAACCGAGTAGTACCAAGCCGGAGCAGAGGTCTCTCCCAGACCCTGTGCGGCTCCGCCCACAAACCCCTGAGGCTCCACCCTCTCCACGCCTAATCCCGCCCTTCGGCCCAAATCCTGGGGAGGCCAGTTTTTGTTTCTGGTTTGTTTTTAAGAATTTACTCATAGTAAACTTCCCACAAAGGGATGTTTGCTACCTTAAGTCACTACCGAAAACCAATTGATACCGACAGCCACACTCTACCTGCTGCTTCCATAAATTCCATCTCTTAAAATATCCTGGAACGTGCAAAAATCTTATTTTCTGAAAAGGGATAATTAGACCTTGTTTGCTGCTTTGAAAATTTTAAATCTAACAGAGAAAAAATATTCATTTAATTATATAATTAACTATTGTACTGTAGACAGACATTTCCACACAAATAAAACATACACAGTACTGCTAAGAGAAATAGAGAAAGAACAAATCTGGGAAAAATTCCTTCTCAGAAGTATATTGTGTATTTTCTCAGGATGTTTGTCCACATGAATGTGAAATAGTGCTTTGTATGCACTTAGGGAATTTATTTTTTTAGATGAATTTTTAAACCCGTAAAAACTTGAGGACAGTATGAACAATCAGATATGGCAGTCCTTCAACAGTGTCTAGCCACATTTATTCACATACGAGTTAACTGTTTTTAAAACATTATTAAAAAGTTAGAATCTGAAGCAGTATTAATAGTTTTTATACCATTTATATATCAAGTTCAGTTATATTGAATGGGAAATCTAACGCCAGAGATTATCAGAGTGGGCACCAGGTTTACAGCAGGGAAACAGTAACCCCATTGACTTTCAGTTATCTCAAGAAATAGGAAGAACCAGCATAGAAAGTATTCATAAACCATGAAGGAGAGCCTACTCACATGTACCCTTTTGTACCGTCAATTCCCAGAAGTCTGAACCCACAAATTGCAGGTTTTAGGCAAGTTTGTAGGAATTTAGGATATTTATTGAGAATGAATAGTACCTCAAAATCTCAGAGCCTCCCTTTGTCAAGTAGAATTAGACTCTTCTTTCCTGTTGAAGACATTATAATAAATGGTCTCACCTGAGGTCATTACCTCACAAAAGGATGCCGGTTCTCCTCATGCCCATCCCTATTGCATACCCTCACTGCATCCTATAACTAGAGGCAGATCCCAATTTTCTCCAAGGGACAAGGACAAATTCTGACCCTGAAGGAAACGATGTTTTCATTTATATTAGGAATAGTTACATTATGTTTGGTAGTAACCTGGTTTTATTGCTACTGTCGTCGTGGGAAGGTTTATATGTAGCAGGGTGTCTATGGCTGCGGAGTAGGCTAAAGCAGAAATCAGGGCTAGATATTGTCCACTGACACTATTCTCATGCACTTCTTCTGTATTACAGGTGCTGTCAAAATAAAAGCTACATTTCTCAGACTCCCTTAGAACTAGGATTAAAGATGTGATTTAGGTTCTGCCAATAAGATGGACTTTCAAAGTTTAAAAATAGAAGGGAAGTAGTCGCCGATTTCTTGCAGTTGTAACAGCAGGCAAACAAACTCCAATAGGTGTGAGTTCCATCCAATATGGAGTGACCAGATGACTTGTTCTGGTGTCTAGATTGGAGAGTTGTGGATGTTAGGTGGCTGTGGTATGGGAAGCCACAAAAGCAGTAACCGGCACTAGCTTCCTGACACCTGGATTGCAAATATAGTTGTGTAACCTTGGAGCCAAAATTCAGAAGGCAGCTCCCTAACTTCTTCTCCAGGCCTCCCATTGAGTTTGTAAATACCTAATTACAACTATTAAATTATTTTCTGCTTGAAAACACAGAGTGGTTTCTGTTTCCGGTGCACTATACTCCGATTGATACACAAACTCTTTTAAAAAAGACTTCTATAATACTTTGTGCACAGCAATTCCTCTCTTCCTTCAGAGTTAACTTGGCAATCCAAAAGAATGGCAGCTAGCCAAACAGCTGTCATTTATGATCCCTTAGCAAGATCAGAAATCCTTTGCAGAGAATCCATGGCTCATTTTATCTTGCTGTAGTTAATATTTTCAGAGACATTCAAGAGAAAATACTATTGAGAAAGCAAGAAAAGATTGTGCTGAAATTTCTGAACTTTAAGAAAATCCTAAATACTCCCAGGCAGAAAAGATAGGATATCTATAAAGAAATAGGAATAAGATTCAAATCAGAATTCTCAATGGCAACTCTGTATGGCTGGGAACTTCTAAAATTATTTCAATGTTTTCTAATAAAGAGTTCATTGATAATTACCCTTGTCAAATTATGTTAAAACACTGCTACAGAATTTTCTCCCATATTTAGGTAGAATTGATCTACTCTGGTATTATGCAGTAAAAACTTCTTATGTATATAACAAATGAATAATATTGTTAAAAAGTTTTACATTAATTATTCACAGGCAGTATGTACACATATACAAAAATTTTATTTTATTTTATTTTATTTTATTTATTTTTTTAGAGGCAGGGTCTTACTCTGTTGCCCAGACTGGAGTACAGTGAAATGATCATAGCTCACTGTAACCTCCAACTCCTGGGCTCAAGGCATACTTTTGCTTCAGCCTCCCGTGTAGCAAGGACTACAGGTGTGTACCACTATGCCCAGCTAATTTTTAAAAAAAATTTTTGTAGAGATAGGGTCTCACTATGTTGGGCAGGCTGTCCCCAAACTCCTGGCCTCAGGTGATCCTCCCACCTTGGCCTCCCAAAGTGCTGGGATTATAGGCATGAGCCACTGCACCTGACCAGTATAAAAATTTTAACTGCACAAAAAGAACACTAAAATTTTCATCCTATATTTGTGCCCTAGCCAGTTAGTCATCTCTTTAGACATGACAAGATTAACTTTTTCTTTAAAGATGCTTAGCATAGGGCTGAATTTTTACAACAGCTTTATTGAAATATAATTTACATACCATAAAATTTACCCTTTTGTGGTATATAATTCAATGGTTTTTAGTATATTAAAAAAGTTTTACAACCATCACCACTATTTAATTTCAGAACATTTACATCAACCCACAAAGAAACCGCATACCTATTAGCAGTTATTCCTCATTTCCCCTAAACCTGTCCCCTGGTAATCACTAATCTACTTTCTGGTTCTATGGATTTGCCTATTCTAGACATTTTATGTATTAATAAATGGAATAAAAAAATATGTGGTCTTGTGTGCCTGGTCTCTTTCGCTTAGTCTGTTTTTATGGTTTATCCATGTTATAACATGTTTTTAACTAACTCAGTGCTGTGAAATGTTATCAGTATGTGTTCTGCATGGAAAAGAGACAAAAGTAAAAAGTGAACACTTCAATATTTGCTATAATAGCTGTTTATTAGACATCTCTTAGACACGCTGAGGTATTTATTCATGTTTCAGTGCATATGAACGGCAGTCTTGGGAGCTGTGTTTCACAAGGGGCAAGTCCCAGGAAAGCGAAACAGATGGGCAGAGACAGCAACAGTAGAGCAACATTGTAAAGTGTACAATATTATATGTTACACAGACAAATAAGGTTAGTTAGAGACAGGAGGTTTCATGTCATCAACGCAAAAGGTGGAGAAGCTTTCAAACAAACAAAAATGCATAATGACACCTTCTGCTTTTTTTAATTCATCACATCTCTAAGTGACAAATAATAAGCAAACTCTTTAACATTGTTCTAAATCTATAAACTCGCCTTTCTAAAATTTATTGGAATATATAACAGAGAAAAGTGAAAAATAAACATGCAAATGTACATATCAAAAGACCATCATGAAACAAACACTCTTATGATCACTGTCCCTGTCAACACCAAGAAGCCTTTCTTGAGCTGCTTCAATTAATACCCCTCCTGCCTACCTAAAGGTAATTTTTTTTGTTTTGGTTTTGGTTTTGGTTTTGACACAGGGTCTTGCTCTGTTTCCCTGGCTAGAGTGCAGTAGCATCATTATAGCTCACCGCAGCCTCAAACTCTTGGGCTCAAGCAATCCTTCTGCCTCAGCTTCTCAAGTAGCTGGGACTAGAGGTGTGCACAACAACACCTAGCTAATTTTTCTATTTTTTATAGCAACAGGGTCTCGCTCTTGCTCAGGCTGGTCTCAAACTCCTGGTCTCGGCCGGGCGCGGTGGCTCACGCCTGTAATCCTAGCACTCTGGGAGGCCGAGGCGGGCGGATTGTTTGAGCTCAGGAGTTCGAGACCAGCCTGAGCAAGAGTGAGACCCTATCTCTACCAAAAATAGAAAGAAATTAATTGGACAACTAAAAATATATAGAAAAAAAATTAGCCGGGCATGGTGGCAGATGCCTGCAGTCCCAGCTACTCAGGAGGCTGAGGCAGTAGGATTGCTTGAGCCCAGGAGTTTGAGGTTGCTGTGAGCGAGGCTGACGCCATGGCACTCTAGCCTAGGCAAAAAAAGTGAGACTCTGTCTCAAAAAAAAAACAAACAAACAAACAAAAAAAAAAACAAAAAACTCCTGGTCTCAAGAGATCCTCCCACCTTGGTCCAAAGCGCTAGGATTATAGGCATGAGCCACTGCACCTGGCCTAAAGGTAGTTATTATCTTGAGTCTAAGCCTATTATCAAATTTCTGTCCAACAAAATGTGCTTCCTTTCTTTCTAAGACCTCACCAGAAGCACCATTTATATTTCTACCAACATTCTATTGATGACAATTTATGTATTTTCTAAGATGATGGAAGCTTTCTTTGCTGTGTTCCTCACTTCCATCTGAACTCTCACCAGAACTGCCTTTGGTGTACATATTTCTACCAACTGTCTCTTCATGGAAATCTAGGCTTTTTCTATCATGTACTTTAAAATTCTTTCAGCCTGTACCCATTACCCAATTTCAGAGCCATTTCTACATGTTTAGGTATCAGTTACAGGAGCATCTCACTTCTGATACCAAAATCTATGTTGGTTTTCCAGGACTGCCATGAAAATTACTACAAACTGGGTGGTTTAAAACAACAGAAATTTATTTTCCCACAGTTCTGAAGGTCAGAAATCTGAAATCAAGGTGTGTACAGGCCGCGCTCTCTCCAAAGGCTCTAGAGCAGAATCCTCCTTTGTCTCTTCCAGTTCCTAGAGACTCCTGGTGTTCCTGGGTTTGTGGCAGCATAATTCCAATCTCTGCCTCTGTCTTCTCACGGCCTTCTTCCCCGTGTGTCTCTACTTCTGTGTATCCCTTCCTCTTCTTATAAGGATACCAGTCATTTGATTTAGAGCCTATCCTAATCCAGTATGACCTTACCTAATTAATTATATCTGTAAGGACCTTATTTCCAAATAAGTTCGCATTCTGAGGTTCCAGGTATTCAGGAATTCTGGGGGAACACTATTCAATCCATTACATTTCTCAACATGTCTGAACAAGAAAACATGATCTGCAACATCTAAATAACCTAGTCTGCCAATCCTGGGAGTAAAAGTCTGTGAACAATTTTAAAATCCAGTAATTTTAACTCATAATATTTTACTAGGGCCCCACATTTTGAAGGATCTGATATTTCTTTGATAAAACTGCTGCGATTAGTCTGGTTAATATTAAAGAAACCATAGACAGACTATTCTTGTAAAGTTTTGTTATGAGGTTAATGCAAAGCTAGCATTAACCTCATAAACTTCTAATGTGAATTTAGAAGTTTACTTTTTCAATGTTATGAGAAAGATTTACTAGCCTTGAAGAGGCTAGTAAATATCTATACCTATATCATCATATGCATCATAATAATTTTTAAAATTTCTAACATATCTGTTATTATACCACCCTTAGTTTTTATAAGGCTTTATCTGTAGCTTTACTTTTTTATTACCCTCAGCTTATTTAAACTTGTCTTCCTCAGCCTTAACTGAGACTATCTTATTTTCTTTTCAAAGAACAAGTTCTTAAATGGTAATGGAAATGCGACATATCAAAACTTAGGAGAGGCAACTAAAGTGGTGCTTAGAGGTAAATTTACAGTTTCAATTGCTTATATTATTAACAGGAAAAAGCATGAAAATCTATGCCCTAAATATCTTTCTTGAGAAGATAGATAGAAAAGTAATAGCAAATCAAATCTAAACAAAGTAGCATAAGTAAATGATAATGATAAAATCAGAAAAAAATTAGAAAAAAATAAAAAAAAATTTTCAAGAGTCAAATTTTGACTTCTTGGGAAAGAGAAATAAAATTGATGAACTGTTGGGAAAAATTATCAGCTAGAAAACACACCAGCTATTTAAACAGAGAGAATTTAATTAAGAAAATTGTTCAGTGTTAACGGATATTAGGGAACTAAAGTGACAACAAGAGAATGGTAATGTGTCACAAAGGTAGTGACTTCAGGAAGCAGCTACTATCCATAAAGTTTGAAGTAGGGACCTAGGGAGCTGAGGCTCAGATCTTTGAGGAAAGGGCACTGATTAACTGGTGCTGATGCCTCAGAAATTTGGAAAAGAGGCCCCAAGAAGCTGAAGTGTACATCTATACAGAGATGGCTATGGCTGGCTGGTATGGAGAATTTGAGAAATCACAATGAGACTAAATTTGGGAAGATAGTTGGGCTCATATTAAAGGATTCCACATCTGCATCTGAGATTCAACCAACCATGGATCAAACATATTCAAAAATAATAGTAGTAAAAGTAACAATACAAAAATAAAAATAGTATAAATAAAAAATATAACAACTATTTGCTGTGATGGGTATCTTAAGAAACCTAGAAATGATTTAACATGTATGAAAGGATGTGCATAGGTTATATGCAAATAAGTATGCCATTGTTTATAACATAATAGAGCATCCCTGGATTTTGGGGGCAAGGGTCCTGAATCCATTACCCTACAGATACTGATGGGTAACTGTATTCGAAAAACTGTAAGCTGGAAATAATTGCTACTATTGCAAAAACTACTGTTTCTGGGGTGAAGAAGTATTTCTGAGATGATGATTACAGGAACAGGAAACAAAATAAGAAATAGCATATCCTTCTTCCCTCCTTTCAGTTTCTCCCTGGTATTCCTATTAACAGGGCCTAACAGGGAGTCAGATGGAAAAGTAGAAATGTGGTTTGCAGAGTCCCAAACCCAGCATTGCAAAGCAGAGCACAAAAGAGGTATACATAAGATAGGGAAAAAGCATGAAGCTAAAAGACAATGGCTTAATAATCAGTGCAAATAACTATACCTGTTTACTGAGCAATATGAAAAGCTGCTATTAATAGTTTGGGGTAGGGCCCAGAACAAAAGAAGGCTCTGCAATAAGTCTAGGTGGCCAAGCAAATTGCTGAGATGTATAACCCAGCATATCTGTTGGTGCTTGGGTGCTTGCAGCAAGTTACCATGCTATCTGAGTTATTCATCACGGACTTGGTCTTATCTGAAAAACAAAAATATGAGAATGTATATGAACAGCAACATTCCATCACTAAATGGAAATAGAAGAAACCAGCATTGGAACAGGTTCTACAAGCATAAGTAAGTTGCACGAGCCAGCGTCATAAATGCCCATGGTCCACACTCCTACAGTAGTGCTTCCTTCCCTTTTAACCTGCACATATGACTCCTTGGAGAGTTCCTCATTTCCAGTTAATTGAGGAAGAAATATCTGAACCTGGTTTAAAGATGGTTCTGTATAAAATGCTGTTAATACCTCAAAGTAGACAGTAGCAGCACTTTAGTCCCACTGTAGATTGGCCCTGGGGGACAGTAATGAAAGATAAACTCCCAGAGAGCAGAACTTTTAGCAGTTCACCTTGATATTCATTTCGTTTGGAAGAAAAAAGGGCCAGAGGTATGGATCTACATTGACTTGTAGGTGTGGCTAATATTTTGACTGTCTAACCAGGGATTTGGAGAGACATAACTAGAAAATTGGTAACAAGGAGATCTGGGAAAGAGATACGTGCATGGATGTTTCCAAATTGGCACAGAGTTTGAAGATGTTTGTGTTCCAAATGGATGCTCATCAAAGAACTGCTGCAGGAGAAGATATGAATAATCGTGGAAGGGGCAGTGCTTTGTTGTCAATGGCATAGACACCATGGACAAGGATTTTCCTTCCTTGCCTGCAATGCTTCCATGGACTTAAGAGATGTCTCACAATAATGATACTCCACACAGTATTGCTTTTGACTAAGAAACTAAATTTACAGCAAATGAAATATGGCAATGGGCTTATACTCATGGAATTCACTGGTCTTACCATATGCTCCATCCATCACCCCAAAACATCTAATCTAATAGAGTAGGTGGTATAGCCTTTTGAAGACTCAGGTACACTGCCAGTTGGGAGCAACACGTTGGTGGGCTGGAACCAATATTTCCTAGGATATGGTATGTACTCTAAATTGGTGAACAATATATGCTACTATTTGCTAGGATTCATGGGTCTGAAACTCAAGGAGATGTATATGGGAGTGCTTCTTCTTACTATTATCCCCCATGATTCACTAGTGAAATGTTGACTTCCCATCCTAGCAACTTTAGGCTTTGCTGGTCTAGAAGTCTTAATTTCAAGAGAAGAATGCTTCCATCAGGAGATACCGCAACGGTTCCATTAAACTGGAAGTTGAGACTGCCACCTGGTCACTTTGGGGCCTTCAAGCCAGTCAATCAATCAATAGGCAAATAAAAGTCAATGAATCAACAGGCAAAATAAACTATTCTATTAGTTTGGGTGACTGGTCCTGATTATCAAGGAGACATTGGGGTGTACAACTCAATGGGGTTACAAATGAGTATGTCTGGAATACATGAGATTCCCTGAAACACCTCTTAGTACTCCCGTTCTTGTGAAATTCCTCCATTAATTTCTATATTTCTGGGCTTGGTTTGTGTTTAGTTCTGTGACAAAGGGCTCTAGCCTCTTCTGCAGGTCACTCACCTCATCACAGCTGGAATTTTGGAAGCAACAAGGGATCAATGGGGTCCCTGTGTCCTCGTGGCTTCCACTTATCCCCTCGGGTTCTAATATATTTTGCTTCCCTGCTTCATGTCCCTCTTCCCTTCCTGATTACCCGTCTACTGACTTAAGGCTGCCAAGGAAACACTAGTCCCACAAATTGCATAATGTTAATTCTTTATAAATACATCACTTATTATACATGTACATATCCTAGAATTTCTGCTTCTCAGGTTGAGCCCTGACTAATGCATCTGCCCACATTTCTGACTTGCTCTAGCTTTTCTTTACTAACTCCTCCCTCCTGGCTTTGTCTTCATTTGTTCATGTTTTCTAGGGTTTTAGCATTGACTCTTTTCTTTTCTTATGCTCTCCTTTTTACACAACCTTGTAGACAAGATAATCAACTTCCATTGTATTCATTCTCACCTATATGCCATTTATTTTTAAATTGTACCCCCAGCCCAAACTTCTCTCTTGAGTTCAAGAGTGATGTTTCTGCCCACCTTCAGAGTATCTCTAGTTGGAAAATGTTCCATAGGTACCCTAGACTCAACATTTCCAAAAATGAGTTCATATTCCTGATCTTGGTAAGTGGCACCACTGTACACCCAGTAACCAAAGCCATATTCCAGTCTCTATTGCAGCACTTATCATAAAGCTTTGTAATAATTATGCATCTGCCAGACCCACTAGACTACAAAGTGTTGAAAAAAGACATCAGTGTGTTAACCTTCTTATCCTAAGCACTCAGCACAATGAATAGTACTTAGGAGGCACTCAACATAAGTTTAATGAATGAATAAATGAGTGAACAAATGACTGAATGAATGGCTAGATTCATAGGAAAGATAAAAATTGCAAAGAGATAATAAATGGCAACATAGAGAAACAGAACATAGGAAATCTAAATTAAAAAAGGCTACACTTTGAAGATCTAGGTGTTTGATATAATATTTTCAAAATTGTAAATACAGTTTTCCTAAAGTATTATTTAACCAGAAGATTTCAGTGAAAAGAAGTACCACTATTTAAAATTGCTAGAATCTCTTTGCTTTTTCGTATTCACTGAATTTTGTACATAAAGTGCTTCAGGTACTTAAACTGATGACAGTACATGAAGCTTTGATATTTACAAGAGTAGAAGTAAACTTTCACAAAACGGGCCGGCGCGGTGGCTCACGCCTGTAATCCTAGCACTCTGGGGGGCCGAGGCGGGTGGATCGTTCTGAGCTCAGGAGTTCGAGACCAGCCTGAGCAAGAGCGAGACCCTGTCTCTACCAAAAAATAGAAAGAAATTAATTGGACAGCTAAAAAGATATACAGAAAAAATTAGCCCCGGGCATGGTGGCGCATGCCTGTAGTCCCAGCTACTCGGGAGGCTGAGACAGTAGAATTGCTTGAGCCCAGGAGTTTGAGGTTGCTGTGAGCTAGGCTGACGCTTCGCCCCAGGCAAGAGAGTGAGACTCTGTCTCAAAAAAAAAAAAAAAAAAAAAAAAACTTTCACAGAACAAAAAATGTTTTCATTTTTCTAATAGAAATTTTATAATTAAATATAGTTTATGCTAAATAACCATGATACTAATGGAGGAACATATTTGTTTTTAGATTAAGAATAGCTTCAAAATCTTTATTAATAAGTGAAGGTATAATTTGTATTTGTGTTATCAGTAAAACAACCAGTTGTCAATTTATCTATTAGAAAAATAATTAAA
>RJWJ010020923.1:0-28490 GCA_004363605.1 Indri indri | reverse complement strand
ACAACCACGTTCTGAGCCCAGATCTTGGTTCCTATTGCCATTCTCCAATAAAAGGAACTAGGGCTCCTTGAAGAAATGGCTCATTCTAGGACTGGGAGAAGAAAAATACAAAACGAGAGTGGAGCATCTCGTAATACCGGAAGGTAAGCAATTATTAAAACACACACACACAGACACTCACCCCTCAGAGGGGGTACGTGAAAGGAGCACAGGGACAAACCGAAAGAGCTCCCATGGCCAAGGCTGGAAAAAAATTGAGAAAAAATAATGTAGTAATGGATTATTACCCAAAGTATGAAATAAATATCCACGAGTTTATATTGATATAAATAAATAACTGAATTTTAGTGGAGAATAGACAGATCCCCTATGCAGAAGAATTCCAAATACTCCATACATACTCTGTCCTTGAAAAGGTGAAGCTTGACTTCACCGCTCCTTAACTCCCCACTCCTCAGGTTTAGGCTTCATGCAGAGTATGGAGGGATGGACAATAACTTTATAGTGGAGAAACCTGATAAAAACTGCCTTAGCCATGTGATCAAGGTCAACATCAACAGTCATAAATCACATTGATAAGTTATATAACCTTGATATGATGTGATGAAAATGGCACTTTTCCTCTGTGGTTGTCCTGCCAGTTACTTACAACCCCACTCTTATCATGAGAAAAGCGTCAGACAAATTGCCATACTGGGGCATCCTACAAAATACTCGACCTCTACTCCTCAAAACTGTCAAGATATCAAAAACAAGAAAAATCTGAGAACTGTCACAGTCAAGAGGAGCCTAAGGAGACATGACAATTAAATGGAATGAGGTATCTTGGATGGGATCCTAGAGTGGAATTAAGGACATTAGGTAAAAACCAGGGAACTCTAAACAAAGTACAGACTTAGTAAATGATAATGTATCAATATTGGTTCATTAATTGTAACCAAGGTATCATACTAATGTAAGATGTTAATATGGAAAACTGGGAGTGGGATATACAGGAACTCTCTGTATTATTTCCTTAATTTTTCTTTAAATCAAAACCATTCAAAAATATAGTCTGTTAAAACAAAAACGTAGTGATGATTTGATTATGATATAACATCAGAGCAGTGATATTTTGAGATATCCATAAAGACTGCAATAGGGAATTATCTGTGGTTTCTATTGCTGATGAAGTCACAGGTACTCCTAACATTCTTATGGTATGACGCCTACATTTATGTTTAAAGGACATGCTAAATTTCAGTGAAAGGTTAGTAAAACTAAAAATGTAATTTTCCCATCCAAATCTGACACCGCTGAATTCTGTTCATATCCCCCTTTGATACAGATTAGGAATTCCCTGCCCTATGGTAATGTTAATGGCCCAATTTTATAAAAGTGAGGCTCAGAGAGATGAACTAAGTTGTTCTAGCTTTCAAAGATCATACGTTCGGGGACCAAGAATGCTGAGTTTTGTTGGAACACCGTTGGCTACACTGCTGCCCAATTTTGGAATTGATAAACAGAGGGAAATAGTTTATTTAGCAAAGGTGCTTCCCTGGCCTTGTGCAATTGCATTTTCTTGTTTAGGTTGCTGGACAAATCTACAGTGTAAAGCTGGCCGGGCCCTGGTGATGGGCAATTCCAGAGCAAGGCATGTCAAATGAGGAAACTCCATCCTCACACAGCCCTAGTGTCACGGAACCTCCCTACTTGGAAATGACTCAACAATTGGCAAAGAAACCTTGGCTCAGCTGCCAAGAGAGCAAATTCTAGGCCCATTTTTCCTTTAACACTCAACCCGCAAACTGCTGATAAGGTCAGTAATTTGGGAAGGGAAAGAAACAAATGGAAAGGAGGAGAGGAACACACACACACACACACACACACACACACACACACAACCTTGTTAACAGCTGGTGTGGATTTAAAGAGATAAAAAAAGGGAAAGGGGAGCTATATGCATATATGCTTATTTCATTCCCAAGGCAAATTCTGATAAATTCTTAGGGAAAGAGATAGAGCCATCTGTTAATGTGGATTCTGCTTCTTAATTTCCAAATGTTAATAGCTGTCACCAGAGCAGTCTGTTCAATTAGGTTGCAGGAGGAGTAGGGGTCTCGAAGGAGAGGAAGTGGGAGGAAGGGGTGTTGGAGGGAACATCTGTCTACTAGTGCACCACTTAAACAGTAACAAAATCTGGGGGCGACCCCGCTCTGTTTCCTTGAGCGCTTCCTCTGGTCTGCCCCACTTCTCTACTCCTTTGGGAGATTCCCGTTCTATTACGTAGGCGAGAGGGCGAAAGGACCCAGCTTTCATAATTGTGAGTGGTTTCGGGGTGTGTGTGTGTGTGTGTGTGTGTGTGTGTGTGTGTGTGTTGGAGGTGAGGTGCAGCGTACTACAACAAGGGGCTTGGAAAGATCGGCTACCAATTTAAAATATTTTCGGAGTGTTTAAACGTTTATCTTGAAAGACAATCCCAGCTCTCCCATTCGGCCAAATGAACAAAGCTGATAAGGAAGACGGAGAGGGTGGGAAACCCACACAGCCGCCTGGAGCTGCCCATGCAGCCAGAGTGATAGGGGAGCGCGTGGAGGAAGGACGCTATGCAGAGAAAGTCTCCCTGGCTCTTCTCTCTCCGTCCGCATTCCAGCGATGCTGCATCTGTAAAAGCATAAAATAGAAAATAAACCTCCAACCCCGTGGGAGAGGATCGTCGGGCGCGTGTCCAGGCGCCCTTCCCTGCGGCGGGGAGCGGGCCTGCTCCCCCCGCGGCTGCGCGGAATGCGGTGATCCGGCCCGGGGCGGGGGATGACTTCATGCGGCCGGAGCTCCGCGGCGGGAGCGGCAGCTGCAGCTGGCAGGTGGGGCGGGGGCCGGCGCGAGCTGACCACGCACACTGCCGGCGCGGCGGGACTGCGGCCCGGGGCAGCGGGCGCCGGGACGTGCGCTGACTGGTCCGGGGAAGGTAAGCAGCCCGGCTACTATTAGCCTTGGCCGCACGGCGCGGTGCTTTCCGCTCGGTTGTTACGGGGGTTTGCGGTACAGAGGGAAGAAGGGGATAACCCTGTGGCATTCTGCAGTCGAAAAGCAGCACCGACTGGGATGGCACTGCTAATCGGCCAAGTGCAGGAGATCGGAGGAGCGGGGTCACTGGGCAAACAAAGGAGGCGTTCGGCCTCTGTACTCTTTTTAAGATGATCGACCATTTCAATACCAGGTTCGCTTAGATAGTGAAGAGGGTTCAAAATGTAAAATAATTTGAGTTGCTCTTTTACCTTTCCGCCTCCTACCTTCACTTGGTTGTTTTCTGGATTTGGAGCAAGCAGCCTGCGGAGTAATCAAAAACCTCCCCTCTCCTTCTATCGTCCTCGGTTTTCTCCCTTTCCAGTTACCAGAATGGGTCTGTGCACATCTCAGTGTCAGAACACCTGCTTCAATACTGAACCTGTAGAAAGAGTCTCTATGTGGCGGAGAAACTTCTCTTATCTCCTGGAGTTCAGCTCGGGTTGAGGGTTGAGCGGCACTTGACATAGCTTCTCCCTTCATTTACCATGTTCTCTGTCAATGATTTCATTGATCTTTTTCAGAGATGTGGTGCCCATTCACAGGCCAACTCTTATCCACTATCTGGGTTCTGGGACTGATTTTGTCAAGGACCCAGGAAGGGCATTGCCTCACACAGGATTTCGTATTTGTTATTCTCTCTCTATACTATTACCTGTGTCCTTTCCCAGAATGCATGGAATGAAATAGCCTGCTTTTAGCCCAGTACCAATATGGTTTCCCATAACTCCCTTCTGTAGTCGCTGTGGCTATCAGAAGGCTTGAGAGGACAAACAGAATATATTGGGGTGTGAGGGATGTTCCCCATGCATAGACATAGGTGGAAGTAAAAATGTAAATGCCAATCTATCCAGTTTTGCTTGAAGCTCTTTTAGTCCAGCTTGGTTTTGAGAAAACTAGCTGTTAGGGTTTGGGGTAAGTCCTCCACCAAAAGCAAGCAGTCTGTTTGCCCTAGGATTCCCCAGTAACCTCAAAAGAGTTTCCAGAGAGGCTTTCCCCATAGGCAGTCAGAAAGCCAATGGAGCTGCCCAATCTAAGCCTCAGGTTATTGGAGCGTCTTCAAGTTTGTGTCCCCATTGACAGGTCCCTACCTCTTGTCCTAGGGTTTCCCCCCAGACTCCTTGCTGCTGAGCTCAAGTGCCTATTCTTGTTGCCGCCTAAAGATGTACATTTGAATAATATACTGTGAAATGGTTAAGATGGCTGTTATGGGGATTGCAAATATGCCACTTCACCAACAGAGAGCAGTTGCAATAAGCCAGATTGTGGGGTGTCTGTGTGCCAATATTCTGTTTAGAAGGAGATCTGTTATCTTTAAACCTGAAATTAGAGAGACAGTCTGACTCAACAGCCATGTAATTTTATTTTAACAAATTAAAATAAAAGATCAATGAAAAGGTGGGGGGGGACAGAGTTTATACCGAAAAATTTCATCTCTGCTTACCTTCCTTTTTCAATATTGTTTTTAAACAAAGATACTGGTTCTGAAAAATCATGTTAATTCTATCATATATTATTATTGTTTTTCTGATTACAAATTTCCTTTGCATAAAATACACTTTAGAAATATTTGAATGCTGTATCTCTAGGGTTAATTCACACACACAAAAAAAATAATAAAACAAATATTTGAATTAGTTTCTTTGTCTCCACCTTCAATATATGAGGCAGAGGAAGCAGAGGGGTGGGCAAAGCCCCCTATAAAGTGGCCCATTCCAGGAACTGTCCCCTGGGATCTTAAAAAACCTCACAACCAATTCACAACCATTTTTTTTTTTTTTTTTTTTTGGTTCATGGTGGTTGTTATATGTTGGGCATGATTTTGGTTTGAAATATGAAATTTTCAAGATTCTAGAATTTTGACTCAGGTGCACCAACTAGAAGAGGTAACAAAGAACATGATCAACAACACCCTCTATTCTATCACCTTTCTTTCCTAATATTAAAGTACTCGACCATATAAATCATGATTCTGAAAAATAATGCTGAAATATTAATATAATAATTCTTTTTAGTAAATTAATCTAAGATAGATAGATAGATATACACACAATTAGTGCATTGACCTTAGACGTACAATAAAATATTTTGTAATTTTAAAAATCATCTTTCTGCTGAAGAGCAGTGCATGAGAATATCCTAAGGAGAGTTAGAAATTGAAAGTGTTTATCATTTGGTTTTTAAGAAACTAAACTCTTTGGCAAGAAATAGGGTCAGGATCAGGGGACTGGTGCTGCCTAGTAATACCTGCCAGTGATTTTACAGGTGAGATTAATCCACTAACTTACAGACTGGAGTTGGAGAAACCTCATTGGGAATTAAGAAAACAAGTTGGAAATTTTAATTTTCATTTTAGTGCAACTGAAGGAGATAAATATAAGAGATTTCTGAATTTGTATCATGTTATGTTTAAACAAATTTAAGGGAGGTTTCTAAATTCAGAACCTAAAGCAGAAATATATGTACGATGTCATATCTGAAGCTGACTTTATTTCCTTTTCTTTAAATGTTCCCCAGGGAAAGGAAAAATTAATTGGCTGGTGTTCAGAAATGAAAGAGATGTGAAAAAAATGGAAGGATGGACATGATTAGATGCTAAATAAACTGCAGGCACTTTTGTAGGTTTGACAAGAAAAAATTGAAGTCAATCTTTTGCTTTCCAATCACATTAAAAAACATTGTCTGGCGGGCAGTCAGTGTTATCAGCATCTTAGAGTACAAATCGAGGTGTCAAATTTGCCCTCTCATAACAAAAGAGCATTTTCTGGCGCTGCATTACTGCCATTAGCTGCAATTGTAATAGCCTTATCTTAAGATTTTGAAAAGAAAAAAAAAGTAAGAACAGTAAGACTGAAGAAACGTCTATTTCTTTTCAACCAGTTACTCCACTGACAATGGGTAGAAAAAAGTGCTATTTTGAAAGTTGTTGATGACCTCTTAATTGCCAGATTTCTGTAACATTTCACGCAGTTTATAATGTCTTTATTTATAAGTTCTTTTCTTTCAATTAAATATTTGTGCTTAAAAAGTATTATTAAGTCATATGTATCAGGCACTGTGTACCTCTTGATCTACTTTCTCACTAATCCCCTTAAAGTACCTCTCACACCCAGCCTAAACCAAGTGGTCTGTATTTCCAATTAGTGCCCCATGATAGCATGCCTGTATATCTTTGCTTATTCCTTTGGCACATCCTGCTAAGTGTTGAAACCTCGCTTACATCAGACGCTGCCTCTTCCATGAAGTGTTCCCCATATCCACCTTCCTTCCCCACTCAGATGTGCTTTTTCTCTTGTCTAAATCCCTTTAGCACTTTCTGTCTTGGTTTATCTTTTCATATGAACATGCTTTGTCTATTCTTCTCAAATAGCCCTTGAGAGCAAGGTCTGGGATTGACAACTTTTTATTACCTGCAGCTCACAGTATAGTGCCTAGCTACACATATGCAGTAGTAGGTGTTCAGCAATTTGATTTTAGTGAAGAAATGAGTTATTTTCTAGGGGCATAAATCTATTTGCCTACCCCTCTCCACCAGTCAAGTTAGCCTCTCATTATATGTGCAAGTACTAATTTTAGTCGTTTTTAAATCCTTATATAATAGTAAATACAGTGACAGTACATTCAGATAATAATAATTTCCAAAATATGTTTTGCGATTACATGCTCTTAAATGTTTATTAGCTCCTCCATATTGAAAGCATGGTAAGCATAAGAAAACAAAACTTTAAAGAAGACGTTGTACCTGCCTTCAACATGCTTGCATTCTAAGCAGGAACTTTATGAGCACTAATCTTGTTTCAAGGCATCCTGCTAGGGGTTTTAATCTATGGTATCTCACTAAATGTTTCTGCTATATGCTAATTTACATTGAGAAAACTGAGGCTCAGAGATGTCACCTAAATGGCAGAGGTTCCTCCCACATTAGGAATCCTGCTCTTTGAAGTGTAACAGAGTGAAGGGAAGCCTTATGAAAACATAAGTTCAGAGCCATCAGAGTAGTTTAAAATTGTTTTGTGATTAATCTTTCCAGTGCTTTTCAAACTTTGGGGTGTAAACCCTTTGATAATTAAATAAAGTCTGCATTTTCTCTTCCAGTACATATACAAACATACACGTATGATTTTGCATACAAATCCAAGATGTGTATGGATCCACTAAAGCTCTCCTTAGCAAATGATTAAAGATCATCTGTTTGGGCTCACTTGGACAATATGTGTGTCCTTTGTTAGCCCATACATTTCCTGTATTCAATATGAGGTTGTCCTTCTATTGTTCTCCCTAAACAACATGAAGACCTGAAATGGGAGCTCTTCACTAGCACTGACACAAAGACAGCTGAGATGACCAGGAAACAAGTGCCAGTGAGAATAGTGACTCAAAGAACCTTGATTCATGGAAAAGGCATCCCAGAGGGAGCTCTGAATGTTGTACATTCCAAATGATTTATTTAGGGTTTTCTATTCTACACCACTTTTACAAAAAATAAACAGTTCTTGGACTTAGAGTACTGTACTACCAAACATGTAAAAAAAAAAAAACAAAAGACATTGCCAACAGTTGACTGGCGTACTCTACTTTGATATAAATTCAGTTCTCTCAAGATGGACTTATATCAACCTCGGAATTACTATTTCTTTCTGATAATGCTATCTGTAGTAATACATTTGCTTTTGCCAAGTTAAGGAAAGAATGACAAGTTAGATTCATCCCTCCTAAGTTTTAAGACAATCACCAGCCTAAGTGAGCTACACCTCATCTTAGATGCATAAAAATGCATTAAAATTCTTAGCTGAAACTTCAGGGGGCTGGTACTAACTTGCGTGGTTCCTGCTTATGCTAGTATTCAAAGAGGTGTGAACAACATTAATCTAGAAAAAACAGATGGAGAGAAAACTTAAGAGGACAATTTAAGTTGTTACTTTATGTTTCCCAAAATACCTTTTTTGTACCCAAATATGATAATAACTATGTAAACTCCTAAACAAAGTGAAATTTGGTGGGAACTTTATAATATGCCCAATATGATGTAAATTTGTACTTTATTTTATAGCAGATTTTATAATTTAAAATTTTTTATGGTAAAATATATATAACACAATTTACCGCTTAACCATTTTTAAGTGTACACAATGCACTGGTAATAGGTACTACATGCAAAACATTTGGCAACCATCACCACAATCCATTTTCAGAATTTTCTCCTCATTCCAAACAGAAACTCTATACCCCTTAAACAATAACTCTTCATTGCCTCAGCCCTGGCACACTCTATTCTAATACTTTCTCTGCCTAGGAATTTGCCTGTTCTAGGTACTTCATACAAGTGGAATCACACAATATTTGTCCTTTAGTGTCTGTGTTCTTTCACTTAGCATATTTTCAAAGTCCATCCATATTGTAGCATGGATCAGAATTTCATTCCTTTTTAAGGCTGAATACTATTTCATTCTATGTATATATCACATACAGTAATTTTTTCTTGTTGCCTGATACTTTCAGTACATTGTCTTCTGATTACATTAAAGACGTCTAGCATATAACACTACCGTGTTATCTTTAATAGTTGCCTAGTAATGAGAAATGTAAGTGTGCCACAATTTATTCAGTCAAAACTCATTGACATACATTTATTAAGTTACAAATTGTTTTTTGATTTCAAGCTATGTGGTAATGGACATAGCAGTGCTTATGTCTTTATATGTTGGTGCTTTTACTTTGATGGAACAGTGCTTGGAGTGGTGTGGAGTAGTATTGTTGGGTCAAAAGTTAAGCTCATTTATAATTTGAATATGTGCATTGAATGTAAAGATTATAACCTTCTTCAACAGATAGTACTTCTGTATGTTCTAGAACCATTTCAAACTCTTAAAATGAGTACAAGTAATATAAGGAAATCCATTTAACATGATCTGAGCAAGGAAATATTCTCACTTTTTTTTTATGGAGAAAAAATATTATTAATATACATAAGTACTGAAATAGTTTAAGTGTCTCAATCATACTTGTTATTTCAAACTATTACAGAGTGCATCACAGATGTCAGTCAAGTCTTATGACAACACTATGGAAAACATCTACAGCTAATTTCATTTTTTTTCCTTAAGCTCCAGCACTAGGTCATTTGTATCAAACTTAATCTAAAATTTGATCTATTTTTTAGTTCAAACTTACCTACTTACATTATGGTAAATCTTTTATTTGGTTGTTTTTTTAGTTTCTCTTTAAAGAATCTTTTAAAATTTATCCTGAAATAGAATAGAGTCCAGTCATGAGAGTGTCTTCTTTTAGCTAAACTACAAAATATTTGTTATATGTGAAGTGTAAACAGAATTGGCAAGACTTTCAACTACCCTCCTCATCAGAAAACTATCTTGATTGCATTATCCAAGAGAGAAGAAACCAGAAGGCTTGCTGGAGATTACATCATGTTTTGCTTGAATTAGACATTAACATGCTTAAAGGGTAAGGTTGAAGCAACATGACCACATTTTCTTAAACAGTGCACTGCAGTAGCTATGAGACCAAAGGGTAAAGGCATCAGATTTTTGGTTATTGCAATTAATGGTAGCAGTAGCACAACCTGCTGCATTCCTCAATTATATATTGCAGAATATGACTGAATAAACATAGAAAAGTTGGTAATATCTTTAGTGCCATTTCTTACATTCCTCTCCATGATATCTCACACTTATGTTCTCTGATAATTGAAAGGTAGTGGAAAATGGCCAGGAAAAAACTTAATTTTGCTAGGACTTCCAGAAATAACATTGAATCTGAATTGGTAGGCATCCAATGAAATCACTGAGAATAATCTGTCAAACTCACCCAAATACAAAATCAGTTTTAAAAACCAGCAAATTCTAAAGGGTAACTGTGGTAATATATCAAAATTTTAGAAAAGGAACATTATATGTATATGTTTCTAATTATAAGATATGCTTACTGAAGAAGAATGCATTTTTAAGAAGGATTCATTCTGAAAAGAGTATTTTAGCACTTTTTAAAACAACTACCCTCAAAAATAAATTGGAACAAGTTATTGTCATCCAAGTTAATCTCTCATTTGAGTCTCAAGGAAGTGATTCGTTCTTGGGGAAACTGCTTGCATAAAATTTGTGCTTTCCTGTAGTGAGTCAAGCTGAGATAAAATGGGGCTGATGTTCTTAACTATTTGTTACATACCCATATTTATTAGAATCACCTAATGATCAGTACAGAAGGGTTTTATGGTAAGAAAAATCTACCTATTAAAAAGTGCCATTGATGAAAGTTAGCTGAGATACAGCTGGTGATCCTGTAGAAGAGAAATCTAAATTACATTTCTTTCATCTTCTGCATATCAGAGAACAACCCAGGATTGCAAAGCAAGGCATGGGAAAGCAGCATTTGATAAATTTTAGCATTTGATAAATTTTATAAATGTTAAGATTTCTAGGGAGCTCATCAGCATCATATCCTATGGTAAGCATTCAATAAATGTAAATTGTTATTATTTCATAACTAAAATATCAAGAGCATAGAAATTTTTGCTACTCAAGTAGTCAGTATAGTACTTGGCTTTAGTATAGGCATTTACAAATATTTGTTGAACAACTAAGTGAATTAATACCATTTATTTTTTAAAGCTGCCCTCCTAATACAAAATAATTGATACTATACACAAGTTCATTGTGATTACTTTTGTAGACACAGCAGCAGTGAATTATGGATGGGACTACCTTCTCCCCTGTTTCTTGTCCCAACATATGCTCTTCCCTCTGGAGTTTTATGAGATGGAAATTGGAGGTAATTCATATTTTAGTTTGGGATTTATCTAGTAAGCAGTTCAAGACGCTCAACCGAGCATAGGCCATTTACCCAGGGCAGGAAAACATACAATATTCCCTTTTCTTCAACTATAACAGATTTGGACTTTTAGAAAACTCAAAATGCAAGACACAGATTATAATAATAATAAAATATTAGTCAGTGGTTCTTTTATCTCCATGTCTTTTTCAATGTCATTTACTGTGAAGAACACAATATAAAGAAAGTAGTCATAGTCTACTGAAACTCATCAGACCTGGCTGTCGCATCTTCATGGGACTTCATAAAGTCATTATTTCACCACAAAATTGAAATCTGATGCTAATATGATTTGCCACTGAACACTCCATTAAATAAGGTGATGAACGTTGGCATCTTGGTGATATTTTCAGAAAAAAAAATCACTAACCTGTTTAAGCAAAGTTAAACAAATGTTTACTTAAATGTTTAAATTTTCCCTTCAAAATGGAAAATGAAATAAAATGGCATTACAGTGTTATAAAAGCAAAGCAGTTAGGTTGATCGCAAAGTGTCTGATTATAAAGTTAATGTTTTTGATCAGATTGATGATAATTTTATTCTTAGAGCTCTCAGACAACTTTTCGTAATTTTCAAGATCAATCAAAAACTCTAAACATTATCTTTAAAGTATTCTAATCACTTCCCTTCCTCTGTTTATTTTTGTGTTTCATTTATTTATTTTGGGAGGTTTTGGCTACTGCTTATGTTTAGATCATGTCTTTCGGGAAATGAATTGGGCTTTCAATCCCATCTCTACCATTTACTAGCAATGTGACTTCTGTAAGTTACTTAACCTCTATGAGTTGTTTCCTGATATTTAAAACAGGAAAATCACAGAGTAGTTGTGAGGATTAAAGAAGAAGATGATATAAAAATAAACTTAGTGTGGTATGTAAAATATACATAGTAAAGGTTAATAAATGTTTTTCATTTTTATCACCTTTATTCTCATGGGTGTTTTATAAGCAGACCTCATTACCACATCTTTTCCCAAATGTTTATGAACTGTTTTTTTCTACCTCTCCCCACATAGATTAAACTTAGCCTTGAAATGACTCCGAATCTCACTGGAAGCTGTCTCAATATGGGTAACGTTAATGTCAGGAGAAGTTGGGGCCACCACAATGCAAGGTTGTCAGGCTCTTTTCTGGCAGTGGCTTTGGGACTTAGACTTAGCTTCTATTTTTAACTCTTCAAGTAGTTGATTGGATGACCTGGGAAAAGTCAACTGGCTATTAATTCTGTACCTTTTGTTTTTCTGAATCGTACCATATGTCTAATCACTTTTTTCACTGACTCCTTATCAGAAATGATATTAAAGATATTCAATAAAGATGTTGATTTCAGAAGCAAACTGCTGTATAAAATAGGAATGCCAAAAGCCTTCAAAGATCAGGCTAATTATCTGGCTAATACTCAAATAGATTTCTTTTTTTAATATGTAGCTATTGGAGAGGTTTCATATTATTAAGCTGTCCAAAAAGGAAAATTAACTTGTACCTCCATTGTACATTATATGTTAAAGACTCTTGTTGGTCTATGATACGCTTCTATTTTATTGAAGTACAGAGAATTTACAGAAACCATGTAAGCATTATTATTCAGGGACTTGTTTATTACTGGATGCCATTGATCATATTTGACCCATAGCAACACCTTTAAACTAAAATAAAAAGTAGAGCCTCGTTTACTGTGAAAACCATTACCAGAAACACCAGCCTATGAAAGCTGCATTTTTAGGACACAGACATGCTTTAGTGTGGTGACAATTTTCTTTGGGGTTGAAAAGCACATAGTTTTAATTTTTTATTTCTTATGTGGCTTTCTATTATTGATATGGGCCATTTGGATTTAAGGAAACAAGTACAAAAACTGCCTAGGATCTTACGTTTAATATGTAAGTCACAGTTGTTCACAAGGGAGAATTTCGTGGTCATTAAAAACTCCAGCCAAATTTGCAATAATTTATTGCGATTGGTAGTCTTTTCATCTATACCTGTAAATAGAATAACCACCCTTTCATGTAAAGAGTCTAAACTTTAGTATAAGTAACTTTGTCTTAAATCTTCAAGACAATATTATTAATTCCAGTTTGAATACTTAATTCATTAGCCGTTCACCAAAGGCTTGAGGGGTGGGTTTTGGACATAGTCTGATTCTAAGATGAGATGTTGCAAACACTGAAAATTACATGCATTAAATATATGTGTACATACATGTATACATGTATTATAAATAAATTCATGTATTTTATGTGCATTATAAACTATGCTTAACCAGTTATGGCAATATGACTATATGACTATATATGTAAATGTGTATATGTATGTATTCATTAACATTTTCCTTCTATTTCAAATATTTGATTACTTTAAAGTTGAATTTCATTTAAAATAAACAGACAAGTCCTTGGGGAAAGACTTGAAGAATCTTTGTTTCCAGAGTCATTTTGCAAAGAAAAATTATTTTTTCGCTGCCAGTTTATTTTTTAAAGTTAAAAGAATAGTGTTAAGATTTCAAAGTGAGTCTTTCATGTATGAATATGAATATCTATTCACCTATTGCAGATTCCTTGCTATATTGGTGATATATTAATTTAAAATATATATATATATTATTTAAATGTTTCTAAACTAGACCTTACCTGGTTATATCTACTATACAGTTATGTGAGAACAGTGGCAAAGTTGCCTTTCAGCTTGGAAAGCGGTGAACCTGTTTCATTTGATTATTTTTTTATCTGTAAGTTCTTTGGCCTTCCATCAGCTTTTCTGCTTTGAGGAATACGTAGACCAATGCGTAAGAAATTCTCTTCTATATCTGTGTTTCATGCCATGATTTTCCAGTGCTTCACAAAATCCTAATTTGGAAAGTTCTCATTTTAATTGAGTGTTTCAGAATAGTGACTTGTCCTTTGGGAATCATCAGATCTGTTTGTTGGGTATTTCTACCTTTTTAATTTGAAGAATGAGAAGAGGAAGGGAGGAAGAAAAGTGTTTGCACTGAGGGACATTTCGGTTCTCTTTCTACACTTATACGTAATAACATGCTTTCTCATAGCAAAGCTAGAAACCTGACAGTGGCAGTTACATAGCCCCAAGGTTGTATGTGGACCAAATACACTGTAATTTTTTCAAGTACAATAAGACAACCAAACTTGGTCTGACATTTATTTCAGTCTTTCTCACCACCCTAACCCAAGTAGTATACTATTAGCTAGATTTTTTTTAAATAGCCATTAGTTGATTAATGATGTCTATTTTTGGTTCCACTTCATTTTAACTTAGTTTCATAACACTTTTCTGAAGAGGCTTATTTTAACAAATGCCATGAGTTGGATTGTTGGGTTTCCTTCTGCTTTTTAACTGATTAGCTCTATGATTTAAAAATGCTTAAAGGCCAGAACTGTCAATTCGAAGACATAAGCACAATAAAAATGATATTTCTAAAATTAACTCTGAAATTCATTTCTCTTAATGTTAATGACAGAATCTTATTGATGTGTGTATACTGGAATACTTTATAAAGTAATGTGTTTCATTGTGTATTAACTTACACTACCAGAAATTCCCTCTAGATTATTTCTGGAACCCAAGTATTTATGATATTTCTCAACTGTTTTCATTTTATTAATTTATTAAAGTATTATACATTTCATATTTCATATAACCTCAGCATTACTTGTAATACTAGTTTAGAAATTTTAATTTATTATGTAAATATACTAATCTCATTTGAAATCACTATGACTTTAAGGTTAAAATCAATTTGAAGGTTATTGGAGTTACTGTTCTGGTTTGATAATGTCTTCAATAATGTATTATAAAAACAAAAGTATCCCTGGTTTAGAGTTTATTTCCTTTGTTAATCACATACTAATGTATATCTTATGAATATGGATATTAACAAAATGATATGTCTTAGAACTTAGTCTATGAAATGATTTGCCAATTGGCAGGCAACCTTGGGCAATAAAGTATACCTGATACTTCATATTTGCAAATTCATTGTGCCACGTAAATGTGATCTTAATAAAATAATTGACAGCTAGTAATGCTTAATCATTCTCTATAGTATGCCTCTTACCAAATATTAATAAAATATGGAGTAGGCAGCCATTCAATAGTATTTAATCAGAATTTTGTTTAAACTCGTGTGATCTTTATTTCTATAGTGCTTTTATAACTACCACCTCACTTAAGTTAGAAAAAGTTTCCTAAAGCTTTTATGTCAGCTTTCAAGTGGATCAGTCTTATTTAACATATTTTATTTTAAAAATACTAATTAAAATTTGTACATGATATTTAATTAAGTATAAACATTGGAATAGTCTATGAAACATTTAAATTACCAAATGCACAAAAATATAGGGATATTCTTTAAGGCATATGAATTTCTAACATGTTTACTTAGGTTATTTTGCTAAAATTCATTCATTTACACAGTAGCTCACGGAGCTGGCTTTACTCTAAAGTGTTATAAGATTCTTAGAGTGGGAAAGATACAGAAACAAATAAGTTAAAATTTCCTTTTAGTAAAATGTTAAGTGAAAAGAGCAGAATGTTAAACAATATGTGATGCATATTCACAACTTGGTTTTGAATATCACATAGGGGAAAAAATTCAAAGAAAATTTAAAATTTAAAAATCAATTATCAATGGTTAAATCAAAAAGTAGTCACTGTGATCTCATTTTGTATTTACAAATTAATTCAGTGTGTATATATTACTTTTAGAACTGTTTGAAAAAAATTTACATGTTGGATGTGTTTTTTAACATCTAAGCATTGCTAAGAGTATTGCTAAAATGTTCAATTTCCATATAGATTTCTGGAAGAAATTGATACCGAATATAGTAGAGGAAGATGAGTCTTCCTTCATCCTGTAATAACAAGTTATATTTCAAAAGCATTATATAATTCTCAAAGCATTTTTATGTCTATTCTCTCATTGGACCAACAAACTTTCTAAAGCTGATAGAATGAGAATTATCCTTATTTTGCAGACAGGAATTTTAAAACTGATGATGTTAAGTAATTTGCCCATTTAAGCAGTATACACGGTTATTAAGTTGGTAGGGCCAGAATTCAAGCCTGTTTCATGCCATGGCCAATCTAGTGCTTTCCTCTATGCTATAGGGACTGGACATGTTTAAGAGGTAGGAACAAAAACGGAAATTAGCCTGGGTTTGCTTCTATTTACAAATTCATCTACAAATCTCACTGGATCCTGAACCAGGAAAATCTGTAAGGATTACTTTCATCAGCTCAAAAATGGACATGTTAAACATGTTCTTATGTTTAATTAAACTTCTTTTTTTTCACCACATCCCAGTTTGTGTATCTTTGTTTTTATCAACTGCCTGTCCTAAGTACACCATACCTCCTGCTTAAAAGTTTGCATTGCTTAAAAAACAAGCATTGACATTGCCAATGGCGTACCCGACTTAAATGCTATTCCATTCTAGTTTGGATTGACGTAATGCTGACATTCATGAGATCATATCATTTTATTTATTACACACACACACACACACACACACACACACACACACATTTACTAGATCTAATGTAAGTAGTAATTTTTGCTCCATACTAGAACATTATTTATATAATTTGCAGCCTAATTGTGACATACAGCCATATGATCTATCATTTAAAAAAAAAAAACTGAAATTCATAGAAAATTCTCTCCTATAACTATATTGGACAATTTTAATGCATTCTTACTAAGTTTCTATTAAACATAATATTATTTAAAGCAGGTCATTTATGAGATCTGCCTTAGTTTTTTAATGCTTCTGAAATATCACCACAATAACCTGGTTTTTAAAATAGTCTGACACCTACTGAGTACTCTTTCACCTCCTACAAGAAAGCAAGAAAAAGAAAGCATTTATATTTTTAATTTTAGTGAAGGGTTCTTGATT
This sequence comes from Indri indri, assembly GCA_004363605.1. Classification (NCBI taxonomy): domain Eukaryota; kingdom Metazoa; phylum Chordata; class Mammalia; order Primates; family Indriidae; genus Indri; species Indri indri. The sequence continues at coordinate 11,689 of RJWJ010020923.1, read as the reverse complement.
TAAGAATTAGTCATTTGCTGTTATTTGAATTTCAGGGATGCTGTAAGTACTTGAGGTTCTTTCTGTATGAATTTTCTGCACAGTGTTTTCATATATCATCATTAATTTCATCTTTCCACTTGGGATTAGCAAAATCAAAAAGTTTATTTTCTACTATTTCTTAGTTTTCTTCGTTCCAAATGTTCAGAATCTTCTAAAAAAAATATGTCTTGGGACTGTTTATTGGTAACAGATAATGCCAGGAATTCGTGATTCTGGTTTTCAGTTAAAAAAAAAAAATGAGAAACTACAGAAATAATTACTGCAGCATTTTTTTCTCCATTTAACTAATGAGTTATTCACACCAATGATCATTAGATTTTGAGACTATGGATCCAAATGGAAATGTTTTGCCTATTTAGAGAAGTGAAAAATAACATGGTACTTACTGTGCTTACTCTGTGCTAAACACTGCTTTAAAACACAATGGATTCCCCTGCACAATCATCCTAAGAGGTAGGCATTACTATTACTTATTTTACAGGTGGGCTAACTGAGGCACAGAATGATTGAGTGAATTACCAAGAGTCTCGCAGCTAGTAAAGCGCAGAGATAAGAGTTAAAACCAGACGGTCTGTTACTGTGAGTCCACATTCCCAACTCCTGTAATGAATATTAGGGTTTTGTTCCCTACTGTTTGTTATGTGCCCATTTACTTGGCTTGTGAAAAGACAGGGAGGGAGGGAAGGAGGCAGGAGAGGTGTCAGAATCCTGCCAGCTTGTGGATACTGCGCGCTGTAATTCATAATGAAGTTCAGTTTAGGGACTCGTAGAGATTTCAACCGAATAAATAATTTAAAATTTTCTCAAGTGAAGTCTCTGGTAATATTAACAGATGGAGACAGCAAGTGACTTTCCATTTCATTATAGCAATAATTAAAATACTATAGCAGTCTCATGTCTGGAACAGAAAGAATTCTAGTAATTTTCCCAGCAATAGTTCTCCCCTTTCTTAAAATTATTATCAGGTATTTTTTTTACTCTCAACACCCTCCTTTAGTTTTAGTACCTACCTTTTTTAAAAAGTCCACACATTTTTATAAGGGCTTAAATTAGGCTTAAATTATAGGAAAATTGAGGCAAATTTAGAGTTTTGAGCAGAAGGAAAGTCCCCCAGGCCCACCTCTGTCCATTCCCATCATAGCTACTCCACCATGAAAGGAGGAATTACTCTGACTGCTCAGATGCAGTTGAACATTCACTGAGCCATGTTTTACTATTGCAGAGAGTCGCTGTGTGTTTAAAGATACAAAGCAGTGGTTCCCGCATTCTTTCTTGCTCAGTGCCTGCTCCTACGAGAGCAAATGCAGTGAGTATTCTTGACATCTGGACCTTAGTCTCTTATCTCTTCCACTCCATGCACCGAGGTGGGCTTAATCCTGCACAATCCTACACAATCCTTCACAATCCTGAACTTTTCTGTCTTCTGCCTGCTGGTTCCATGCAGATGAGTCAAATATTTGGAACACAGCAAATCTTACATGCTTTCTCCCAACATCTTCTTTATATATATACTCAGAAAATAGTAACATGCTCTACATAAGTCTTTGCCATACCTTTGAATTCAGGGTTATCAGGAAGTAATTCTAAATCTCATAGGTTTCCCGTATCTTAATCAACAGATAATTTGTACTTATGTTAAAATGTACTGTGGATTATTGAAAAGTTTCTGTGCAATTTGAACCTATTTCTGTCTTCAAGTGCTTAAAACTAGGATAGGTAAGAATTTTAATCAAGATAATTTAGAACTTTTATTACATAATTATTATGTACCAGTCATTCACTGTATTAGGTGCTGACAATAAAATGTTAAACAGAATGGTAAACAATCCACACTCTAATTTTCAAACAAGATTGTTATGAAAGTGCTCTTAAAATTCACACAGGAAATGGGTATAGAAATACTATGCAAAGAAATCTCAGTTTAATATGCATATTTGGCACTTTGGAGATAGAAAAAATCTAACACAGGAAGTTTTACAAGATTAGTGATGTATTATCACTTCAGTCGAACTTTGTTTATTTAAAACAAGCAACTTTTTGTTTTTTCAACCCAGCCAAAAAATCACTGACAATAATTATCCAACTTTATAGTCTCTTACTTAATAAAGATAGGATGCTTTTACTTACAACGTGTGGTAATGTTAATATTTTGAGAAACTAACCTTCAGCATTTTGGAAATTAGGTTATTTCACTGATGGAAATTCTAATAGTTGCCCATCAGTTTTATTTCACACCTCTAAAACTGGAGTTCCAAATTCTATCATAAGAAAAAAGGTAGGTGAGAGAAATCCCCAGCTCAAGAATGTAATCAAATTCTAATTTCAAAACTCTGTGTTGATTGGTTAGTATATGTTAGTGTTGCAACGTCATCTGCAGTGAAAGGGGACATGGTCAAGTTGTTATTATCATTCAATTCAGCAGTAGGTTTTGAAAATTGAGCCCTTTTTTTAAACTACCGTTTCTCTTCCTGCTCCACAACAGGTTGCTTCCAACTCTAAAAGTATCTCAACTCATTTATGCACCATACATCCAAGAGATATTTACTGAACACATATGCTATTCCAGTTAGGGTGCTGGTCATTGAGGAGTCAAAAGTTACTAAGGCACAGACTTGGCTCTCAAGGGGCCCCCAGGTAGAGGCTCACTATGAGATTTAGAATTACCTCTCTGTTTCTTATTCTTCAAGTGGCATCCAGAAATAGCAGGGAGTTAAGCAGCATTCGTACCATAATTAAATGTAGATTGGGACATATGATCTTTCAAAAATGAGGTTCAGTCGAAGAAAGCATAAGTTCTTTGGGATTTGCCTTGATGAGCATCATTATCTATCATTGAGATGTAATAACAGAAGTCAGTGATTGATTCATCAGATACAGCTCTGTGGGAACCAAAATGAATGATATTTTCTCTTTCAGTCATTGACTTCCTGCAGACATAGCCGAGGCACTTCAGCTTTCCCTGCCAAGAAACCACCAGTAAACAGCAGTGAGGGTGGACGTGGGCTATTTACTTGCATAGGTTGAAAAAAATTAGCTTCGTTTTGACTGCTTGTCAAGCATTTTGACATCTTGGGACAGAAAGTGCTGTTTAAATATAAAGAGCATTTTGTGTTGAATTACTGTTAGTCATCCTCATGAGGAAATGATCTATCAAGTGAAAGACCAAAGTATAGGAGAACTGCCATGATATAAGATTGATTTTTTTCTAAAGAGATTTTAAAGTAACCATGTGTTTTAATTTGTGGTTGTTTTTCAGTTACCCACAATAAATACCCGATATAAAAAGCTATTTGAATTTACTTTCTAGCATACTCTCCTGGGTATTTTTTTTTTCTTCCTTCTTTCTGTTTTTCTCCCAGACCAAGAGGGAAGCAGTGGGTCTCAAGCTTTCAGGTTGGGGTCCACCTCGGAGTGACTGATTCAGTAGGCCCAGGGCGGGGGACCTCAGGCCTTAAATTTCTAACAAGTTCCAAGGAAATGCTTTTGTTGCTGTCCAGGAGTTCACATTTGTTTGACTAACCACTGCTGAAGGGAAGCAATTTGGGGAGAAGAATGGAAGAGCTATGGAGTGCTAAAGCCAGCCTCCGATCTTGCTCAGCAGGCTAAGTTGTAACAATAGTCACTGTTGCCCAGGAGCCCATTAAAATTACAGTCACCCTCCATATCCCTGGTTCCATATCCTGGGTTGAAAATAGTCAAGAAAAAAAAAAAAATACAAAATAACAATACAACAATTAAAAAATACAAATAAAAAATAAAGTGTCAACAACTATTTACATGGCATTTATACTGAATTAAATATTATAAGTAATTTAGAGATGATTTAAAGTACATGAGTGTTGAGCTTCTGTGGATTTTAGTATCCATGAATTTTGGAATAGGAGTGTCCTGAAACCAATCCCCCCCCACCCCTCTGAGCCACCATGGATGCTGTCAAGGAGTGACTGTAAATGGTTCTCCTCTCAGTGAGTGATTGGCCTAGGGTAGCATAGACTGATTCTCACCTTCCCACTCAAGCTTAGGTTCACAGTTGAACCTTATAGCCTCCCTCTGCTGGAGTCTTGCTCAGCTTCAAAATAATAATGATAATTTCCCTTCCCTGTTATTCAAAAACAAGACAAAAACACAAACAAAAACTTTGTAGAGACTGGTAAGGTAAGATCGGTGGTGTATTTTTAACATCAGAAATAACTTGACGTATTGCTATTTAAAATTAAGGGTATATGTTTTTCTATTAATACTTATAAATATGTAATATGACTGCCAAATGATACCTGCTTCTTACCTACTATTAATTATTTATAAAGAAAAAAAGCAATTCCAAACAAAAGTAATAATAACACGAGAAAAACATGATAACTCTACTTCGTGAAAGAAGTATATCAGCCTCAGGGACAACGAAAGGCTACTAAAATAACACAGGAATACTATTTGTTCTCTGGTTAGAGACTCTGGAGGCAGTGAAGATACGTTGCTTTGAAAGAAAAAGGAGGGGAATCTGATGCAGGTAGACAATTCAGTTCTAGTTATTATCCTTGATTATTAGTGGTGGTCCATAGTATAGAAAGGCACAAATATAAAACTTACTAGCTTGAGGACAAGTGGGCAACTGCATCTAATTTGGAAATGGAAAAACCCAAGGAAAGTAGCAGGAGCGATTGAATAAAAATTATTACTCAATTATTTTTTCTCAAAAAACTGTGTTTCATTTTTTACTTAACTTTGGAAAAACGTGAGAATTTTTGTTGACCCGGAATAATGCATGTATTTACCCAAAAGTATTTGTATATCTTGCTACTGCAACAGGATCACAAAACACATTAAAACTCTACTGTAGAGTGAAAATATGTTTTTATTTAATCTATAAGTTATCTGGGTAGCTAGATAACACACGCATAATATATATATTAATATATATGTATTCCAATCCTAGTATCTCATCCAACTCCCAAATCTGAATGATTCTTTCAGGTAATGCTTCTGAGTCTCTAACTTTAACTCTCATTCTCCAAGCAGCGTCAGGGTACATGGTTAGAGTGACTTACTAGAGCTCAGAGTCTTGGTGACCAGTCATTGAGGAGTTAGAGGATCTATCAACCCCTTCCTTTTTTATTTATTTATTTATTTTAATTTCAATATCAGCTCTTCCCCAAATTGCACAGATTAAGAAGGCTTAATTTCTTTTAAGCTTCTGACTCATAACTTCCTTCTTTCATGGCATACTCTGATGCTACTTTTCCCTAAGTAGAAAATTCTTTGGACTTACACATCTATTACTCTGATATAGTAAAGAAAGCTATAACATTTTAGCAAAATCTCTCTCCATAAAGATTATAGTCTTTGAAGCTCAACTGGCTAAAATTATCAAATACCTGCTCTCTATTGCCTGAGGCTAAACATTTCCTTGACTCTAAGAGGTGAGGAGTCACAAGGGAACAAGTCCTCAAAGAAACCATTTAACAAGCCTTGTCCAATCTACTCCCTGTCCACCACCACCAGCTCTCTGATTTTATCCATGACTCTTCTCACTATCTCCACACCAAGAACATCAGCCCCTTGCGGTGCTTTCAGCACACTCAGCAGTCTTCCATCCCGAGAACCTTCCACTTACAATTTCATCTGCTAGAAATGTAATCCATATGCATACAAAGAGAATATAATAGAGGATACTATAATAAATAGGGTAAAACTACCTTCAAGTCTCTGGTCGAATGTCGCCTTATAGGTGAGGTCTGGATCATTCTGTAAAAAATAATTTTTGCACATGCAAATGCACATGTTTATTCTTACACATTCTCAGATATACTTGATATATTTTTGTCCTCTGACAATCAATACATTTTTGAGTTGGTTTGTTTTCTGCCCCCACCAATGATAATGCAAATTCCATGAGAGCAGTGTCTTTGGCTTTTTATTATTTTTTCGTTGTAGGACCTACCTACAACAGTAGGAGCCACTCAGTAAATACTTATAGAATGAAAGAAAGAAAGGTGATGTATCCTTATGGTAGATTATCCGTTGCAAATTTTGGTTGATACCCAGCATCCATCTTTTGTGCTACCGGATCAAATAGGTCTTCTACTTATCTATGGGGCCATTCTTAAAACCACCATTGCTCTTAATGTCTTTGTGCTTTAAATCATGCTGTTGCCTCTGCCAAGAAGGTTCACTTCTGAAACTTTTTGTTGTCATTCCATACTCCAGCATTTTCCTCAAAACATGAATCAGGTGACCTGTTCTCCAAAAGTATTTCATGATAAACTTCCTGTTTCTCTGCATCCCCTTCCCACCACAGCACCCTAGACTGTCCCTTAACCCACTCTTTATAGTATTCTATTTTGCTGAAACTCATCCCTGGTTTTACTATGGACCACTTGAAGGCAAGGAATGTTCACAATTTCTGGCATCAAAAGCACAATGCCTGGCATGTGACAACTATTTATAAATGTTGAACAAATGAACAATAACCCACGCTATATTTTCTTCTCCTGGAAAACTACTCTTCATTGCTCTAAACTTCTAAAATTATCCTGTGGAATATGAGAGTAAGGTGGAGTGTTCCTGAGAGTCAAGAGCATGGCCACTTATGACAGTAACCAGTTTAAAGACTAATAAAGTCAAAGTTTCAAGACTAACTAGAATAATTCTCAAACAAGGAAAAGGAGAGAGGCATTCAAACTTATTTTGGGGTCATAAGTAACAGTGGTTCTGGTGCCTAACCCGCCAGGAAGAAAACCACTGCCATATTAAGCTCCTACTACTGACGAAGTGTCTGGTGTCTCTCAGGTGTATGGCGGTAGATCATGATAAAACTGTTCAGAAATCCTATTTCTGGGCTTTACCTCATCTGGCATCACTTGGTGTGTGCTGAGGTAATGTATTAAGTTTACTGTATGATTAGTCCTGAAACTATTGCCATGGGGAGAGAGGTGATCAAGAGTCAAAGCTTGTTTTAAAGCTTATAGCCTGGGAGAGAAGCAGAATTCGGAGACATTACAGTAGTAGTGTGGCTTAGTCTTGCATGTGTTAAGATGATGGTGACCCGTCCTGCGCACAGCCCAGAAAAACATGACTGGGCCTTGGCAGAAAGGTATGGCATCTGTTCCTCCCACACCTCTGAGGGAATTATGCCTGCTATTACAAGGGGACTTTTAAATATGAAAAATCTAAAGCAAACATTATAGACCAAAAAAGTGCAGAGAAATAAGGTAAGTGATGAAAGGCTCGAGTGGTATATGGTAGGCTTGGAAGTCAACTGTGAGTAATTTGAGTTAGATGTGGCATAGAACATGTGGAGGAGAAGGCCGATGAGACCCAATTAACAGGCAAAAGAAATAATTTTCTGAACGGTAACATTGTGCCATATCAAAGATGGAAGCAGAACATGATAAGAGATTGAGAACATGAGTACAGTAATTCTGTTGTTACTTTATAAAATCTAAGGTAAAAATGAGAACCCCGTCTAAGTGTAAGAAGGAGCCATCTTCAGGAAATAGCAGTTGTATAGGAAAAAAAAAGAGAGAGACAGAGGAATGAACCAGCAGATAAGAACTTATCTAATGTATTCATAAACAATCCAGCTCAACTTACCTCTGTTCCTCAGATTTCTTGGGAACTGATAAATATATTCTCTCCACAGTACTTCTTGTCTCTCACTTCATTAAGATGTTGACTGTCTGACATCAATACTGATTATTGAGTTTTGTTGTGTTTTTCTCTGAGAGTTTTTTTATTTTAAAGTAGCACTGAACAAACTATAATCCACAGGCCAAATCCATTCTTACCTAAGAATCACTTTTACATTTATTAAAGATTGTAAGAAAACAAATGAAGAAGAATATGTGATAGAGACCTTCTGTAGCCCACAAAGACAAAAATATTTATTAACCATAGGGCTTAAATTTAAAGGGATAAAATTGATTAGGGAAATCCTTGTATATTAGAATTAATTAATTAATGAGGATTCAATTAAAATGTGAAGATTTCTCAAACCGCGTCTATTAATATGTATCCCACATATTATGAGACAGCAATTTTGTTTTATAAATTGTGGGATTTCATACCCTACAGGATGGATTACTAAAAAAAAGAGATAGAAAAAAATATTTTGCAGTTTTGTAGTTCATTGGGGTCAAGAAGGAAGAGGAGTGAGACAAGTTCACGTTCTTGCAATTACATCAGAGAAGAGAATGAATGTGAATCAGAAGCTTGATTGTGGGAGATGCATGGAGAAAATGAATAAGGCAAGAAAGAGTGTAAATCACTTCTTTGGGAGCTCTGATGCTAGGAGGAAAGTGAGAAATGATAGTGTAGGCCCCCTGAGGGTGTCAGTAGGTTGTCTTGCACTGGGAGCTAGCAAGTGTGGGGGTGGAGTATGGGGGAGGTAAGAACTCTGTCTGCCAAGCTTTTGCAAACTTCTCAAGAGACATTGTCCAAATAGACCTACAAATAGGCATAAATGTATACCCACATCTCTCTTGGATGGTTGTATTTAGCTGCTTCTGTTTGTGGGTATAAAGCTTCAAACATGCTTCCACTATTCAAGTGTCCACAGGGCCAAGCAAATTGGGAGAGATTAAAGGCAAGAGTGAAGGGAGAGGCCTGTGACAACCTGGAGAGATTGTGCCCTTCCTCAAAGAGTTAAAGTTATATTAAATTAAAAGCCAAGAAATAAAGCAATTAGAAGTCACTCATTTCAACCCCTGCTCTCTTTCTTATTAACCATTCCTCTTTTTCTTGCAGTGGGACAGAGAAGTGAGGGGACATCTTTCAGTTGTCACATTCTTTTTTAAAATTTATTTGCAAATTTTATTATTTCATTTTATCTTTAATTGAAAAGCAATAATTGTATATATTTATGGGGTAATTTTAAAATTTCTAAAACAATGGTTACCCTCTTGCAACTATGTTATTTTAATTTAATTCAGCCCAAATTCAACATGTCTGCATTTCTCCTAGGAATCCATTTACTATCATCATCGACTCTCCAAATTCCTCCTAATAAACAAATAATATTCTTAGCCACCATTTATTGAGCACTTAAATTTATACCAGTTGCTGGTTATCAGTGTTATTTAACCCTCACAAGTATTATACACATTTTGCAAATAAAGATACAGAGACTTAGAGAATGTATAATAAGTAAATTCTCAGAAGTTGCACAGTTAGCAAGTGGCAGGTCTGGAATTCACACCCAAAGTTTTGACCTCATGCTTTTAATCATGAAACTAAGCTCTCTTGAAAGAAGTTAACCCCTGTTTGAAGGAAATGAGGGCAGATACAGGCTCCCATATTTACAACAGTCACCAGATGGGAAAGTTTGACAGAAAAACATGTCCATTGAACTCTTCTATTTCTCTAACTGTTGAATTAAACAACAGCACATCCTTGTTACACATGATCTTTCTTTTATTCAAGCTTTCTGATTATTTCAGAAACTTCAAATAATGTGAACTTTTCTTAAAGCATTGCAGAACATGAATTATACATCCAATAAATATATCGCCTTCTTCAACATTGACTTAATGTGCACTATAGTTCATATTTCTTCTGGTTTTCTTAAGTGATTCTCCCAGAATTTCTTAAGTGATAACTAATGAATGACAAAATCAGGTTTTAACACTGGTTTTTATTAACTAACTTCTGTGCTTCTAACAAATAAACTATGCAACCTTCTCTCTCCTTCACATTTTCTGACTTCTTCAGCTCAATTGAAATTTGGATTTTTTCAAATTCCCTCTACCATCCCACCAGCATTAGCTTTCTCTTTTAAGAGTGCGAAAAGAACCAGGCCACTCCATACTTGGTGCCACTTTCTGTTTCTCCGTCTACCACCATACTGCACTGCTCTGGTTTGAACTTAATGTTAGGGAGTAACACTGGCTCTCTTTCTGTTTGGATCACTCCTATTTATCCCAGGGTCCATGTCCATATACAGTTTTCTGAACAAGGTTAACTACAGTTCACCAAGCTTTCTGTTATTTTTGTAGTTTCAACACCTATCTTCCTCTATCCCATAACCTCATTTATCATCCACATCCCCAAATTCAAACTTCCAAAACTCCACCGTAACAATAATCAAAAGAAAAATGAACTTGTCTGAGATGACCAGAAAATAAAGTATTGTACACATCAGGAATCTAAAAGTCCAAATACTGTCTGTTTTGCAAATTAATATATTGTTGATACTAAAATCTGTAGTTCCACCATACTCGTCCGCTTCTTTCCTGTATTAGTTATAGCCCTACTATTAGCCAGGAACTGATTGACTATTTGGTTTCTTTTTTTTTCCCCAAATAGTGACTTTTTTGTTTTTTCCAAAATTTGTTTTCCAAACACTGAATGACAACTTGGTAAAAAATCCTGTGGTATGCATCAAATACCAAGATGTCTCTCCTGCCTATATCCTCTTCTGTATTCCTAGTCATAAGACCATATGTTAACTTTCTATTACTTTTCATCTCAACTTTTACAATAGTGTCTTGTCTACTCCCTGTCTCTTGTTCATCTGTTAATTTTAGTGAACATGCAGTGTTGGGCTGTTCCTTCAGGGAAGGGCCGCCACTGCTTGCTGACTTAGGCCCAAGATTTCAGAAGCTAGAACTTCCTCCTTCAGAGATAGGCAGACCCAGCACAGAAGTGCCACAAGGATGTGCCATAGAATTAAAAGAAGGCAGTGCTCATAAACTTTTTAATGCTCTCTCAGAAAATATATACACACACATACATGTGGACACAATTTTCAGTGTCATTTCAAAGAAATTCTAAGAACTCTGTGTCTTGAGCCCTGAGGTAAGAACCCTGGTTCCAGATATTCTAAAATGTACTGTTGAATAATGCAACCCAGAGAGCCGTGTACCCTGATCAAATTGTTTCAATGCCTTATAGTATTGCTTCTGCTGAATCGCCCCATCCTATGCCTTTGACTTGCATTAACAGAGAGTTGTAAGAGTTTCTTTTCTATGTATTGATAGAGGTCATCATTCCATCATATACTTCATACATACCCTGTACAAAGACACACAATATTTTACATACTATTTCACAGGGCTGACGGATACTTGGAGTGCAACCTAGAGTTCCAGGGACTCCAGGCTAGCATTGTTCTATGAAAAATAAACTTGTTTTTTATAAAACAGATTGTTTGTATATTTCACATTTTGTGTTTCCCTATCATTCTCTCTTATTTTTCAAAAATTCTTTTAATGTTTCAGCTATGTTACTGAAGTGAAATACACTTGATCTTAGCCAAAAAGCCAAGGAGTGATTTTACTATAGTGAAATAAAGCAAGATGTTTTTGTTTTGTCTACATCAAGAGCCAGGTGTTATAGTGGAGGCCTAGAGGCTAGCATGGTGGTGCCAGTGATTATCAAAATGAGAGAAGCCCTCCATGGGTGCAGTCTTCCTCCATCACCGACCTGGAGATTGTTTTCCACTGCTAAAACCAAGATACTCTGAATTTTGCTTTAATTAAGGGAATCGGTGTTCCTCTTCATTGTGACTTTATTTCCTCTAAAATCACCATGTAATATTATTGCTCGTTGAATGCATCCAAAGCACACTTCTTAGCTTGTCACTCCAGGCGTTTCTGCTGCTCCAACCCACTGCTGCAGCTCTGGCATCTCCCCTTCCCCTGTGCATAGGCCT
>RJWJ010020922.1:0-28477 GCA_004363605.1 Indri indri | reverse complement strand
TGATTTTTTTTTTTTTTTTAGGTCTACTTTTCCTTTCAATCACTGAGAGGCAGGTGTTAAAATCCTCAACTAAGATTGTGGATTTGTCTTTTTCTCTCTTTACCTTTGACAATTTTTGCTTTGTGTATCTTAAAGCTTCATTATTAGGTACCTACAGATTTTGAAATGTTATGTATTCATGATGAATTGATTTTTATATCATTATGACATGATCCTCTTTATCTCTGGTAATATTCCTTGATTTGAAGTCTGTTTTGTCTGGGATATTAGTATAGCTATATCAACTTCTTTTGGTGATTTCCTTTCAAGCTATCTGTGTCTTTGTGTTTAAAGAGAGCTTCTTGTCAGAAGGTTCTGGGTGGGGCAAGATGGCGGATGAGAAAAATTGCCACCCAGAGTGTCTCTGTAAGAAAGACAGATTTTAAAAGAAAGTGAAAAAAAAAAATAAACAGACAGACAAACATAGATTGGACGAGGGTCGGAAGGAAAACTAAAACTAAACTAAACTAACTTCTGTAGTTTTGCCTGAAACTACAGAAGACTCCATGGGAAGAAGTTGCGGAGGAGAACTGGAAGGAGAAAGGCTCCCAACAGGCTTGGAGACCAGCGACAAGGGTAGGCGGATCAGTTAAATTTCCCCACCCTTGCATCTCAGACTGCTGGTGGGCTCCTGAGCAGTTGGAGAGACCTGCCAACATCAGCCCAGAGATGGCTGCCGCCAGTGAGCGTTGAGCCTCTTGCAGACAGGGCACCAGGCTCCCAGCTCCTTTGGGGTACCTTCCGGCCCACAGACCTGAGCTGATCGGTAGGCGCCATGTTGCTTCATTCTCCCCTTCCCCTTTCCTGCCCATGGCTGCTGAGAGAAACAGTTTAGCTACCACCCAGAGGCATTTGCAAGGAACGAGACCTTTACTTTTGGGGCCATATAGCAGATTTAGGGGTACTCAGACTGTGAGCTCCCTACCCCCAGACTTCCCAGGTGCTGCTTGCCTGGTGACTCCAGGAGAGCAGGGCACATCCTGATGCGGAGAGACATTGATCCACGTTGGGCACCCCTTAGGTGACTTGAGACCAGCACTCCACTCCCTGGCAGGGTCAGGGATTGATCTCCAGGGCCCTGGGAACAGGCCTGGAGACCAGATCCCATACGTCCAGGTCGTGATCACATTGCCCTGGGACACAGAAAGGATATTTGTGAATGAGACTACTGAGGTGTGTGTGCCTTCAGGCACAGATCAGCGTGCTCGAGGGACAACCCTCGTCCCATGGGAGTGCTGTGCGCCCAGCTCAGGCTGCGGTCCTGGTCAGGAAACCTCCCAGGCTGCATTGTAGCCAGGGAAAATTCACTGGCTTGAGGTCCTGCCTGCTGGCAGAGGCCCTGGAGAAACTGTGGAATACGGGAGGGTGGAAAGGAGCAAGGCCTGTTCCAGACTGCTGGTCTCAGACAGCCCCCCCACCCCATAGACTTTTCAGCAGAGTGGGGCCATTTCACCCCCTCCCTGGCAGCTTTGCCCAGAAGCAGAGAACAGACCTTTGACCCCTGCTAAGAGCATTTGTGGAGCTTGAGGGCATGTTCACCCAATCGAGCTCTGCCCAGACTCACTCTGCCACCTACCCCCACTGAGGTGGAGAATAAGGATACACCTGGAAGTCCCAGGGTCCCACCCACCACCCAAGGCACAAGAGGGCCTCTCCAGAGGAGCAAGAGTTGGTTACAGGACCCCAAAACAATGTTGCAGCCTGTTCCTCCCAGCAAGCAACACCTATTGACAGGGAGGTCATTCTGTACACCTTTTACTGCATCTACTGACTCATCATAAAGGATGTGGTTGAATCTCACCCACGAACACCACCTACTGGCTCAGAGACTAAACAGGGTATGTCATTATCCAAATGAAAATCTGTAGGTAAGAAGCAACAGCTGATCCAGATGGGAAGGAATCAGCAAAAGTATGAAGGATCAAACAGAAAGCACACCCCTAAAAAGGAACACCTTCTCTCTAGCAATGGACATCAACTAAATTCAGAACACTGAAATGGCAGGATTTCAAACATGAATTGTAAGAAAACTCAATGATACGCAAGAAAAAATTGATAACCAATACAAAGAAACCACAAAAAAAAAAAAAAAATCCAGGACTTGGAAGAAAAATTTACTAAAGAAATATTAAAGAAAAATCAAACTGAACTCCTGGAAATGAAGAATTTATTCAAGGAATTACAAAACACAGTGGAAAGTCTCAAGAACAGGGTAGATCGAACAAAAGAAAGAATCTGAGGGATTGAAGATAACACCTTTCAATTAAATAAGTCAGTCACAGAGATAGAGCAGAGAAGAGAAAAGAACAAAGCCTATAAGAAATGTGGGATTATGTGAAGAGGCCTAACGTGAGAATCATAGGTATCCCTGAGGGTGAAGAAAAAAATACACAAGGGTTGGATAAGCTATTTGAGGATATAATAGAGGAAAATTTCCCAGGCCTTGCTAAAAATCTAGATATCCAAGTACAAGAAGCTCAAAGGACTCCTGGGAGATTCATTGCAAACAGGAAGACACCACAATGCACAGTCATCAGACTGACCAAAATAACCACCAAAGAGGCCCTCCCAGGAGCTGTAAGGCAAAAGGAGCAGGTAACCTACAAAGGAAAACTGATCAGAATAACGGCAGACTTCTCAACTGAGACCTTACAAGCAAGAAGAGACTGAGGCCCCATTCTCACTCATCTCAAACAGAATAATGCCCAGCCTAGAATTGCGTACCCTGCAAAACTAAGTTTTGTTTACAAAGGAGAAATAAATATCTTCTCAGACAAACAGAGACTGAGGGAATTCATCAAGACAAGACCTGCCCTCCAGGAAGTACTCAAAACAGTGTTAAATACGGATCAGCACAGTTAACACTCACAAATGTAAAATCATCCAAAAGCTAAAGGTCAAAGGGCAGATACCACAATAGCTCAAGAGAGAAAACAAAGCAACAAAGTTCAACTCAACAGGATGAACAGAAATTTGCCCCGCTTACCAATTGTCTCAATAAATGTGAATGGCTTGAACTGCCCACTAAAGAGATATAGGCTGGCTGAATGGATAAATATACACAAGCCAAGTATCTGCTGTCTTCAGGAAACACATCTAACCCACAAGGATGCATTCAGACTCAAGGTGAATGGGTGGAAAACAATATTTCAAGCAAATGGAAGCCAAAAGAAAGCTGGTGTGGCAATTCTGATTTCAGATAACTTAGTCTTCAAATCAACAAAAGTAATGAAAGACAAAGAGGGTCACTATATAATTGTGAAGGGTACAATTCAACAAGAAGACATAACAATTCTAAATATTTATGCACCTAACTCAGGTGCACCCACATTCACAAAGCAAATCCTGCTTGATCTAAACAAAATGATAAACAGCAATACTATAATAGCTGGAGACTTCAACACCCCTCTGACGGAACAGGACAGATCCTCCAAACAGAAAATAAAGAAACAATGGACTTAAATAGAACTCTAGAACAAATGGGCCTGACTGACATTTACAGAACATTCTACCCCAAAACCACTGAATATACGTTTTTCTCATCAGCTCATGGGACATTCTCTAAGATTGACCATATCCTGGGCCACAAAGAATGTCTCAAAAAATTTAAAAACATAGAAATTATACCATACATCTTCTCAGACCACAGTGGAATAAGAAACTCCAACAGAAACTCTCATCTCTACACAAAGTCATGGAAACTAAACAAACTTCTGCTGAGCTATTATTGTGTTAAGGAGGAAATCAAGATGGAAATCAAAAGATTCTTTGAACTAAATGATAAGGCAGACACAAGTTATCAAAATCTGTGGGACACAGCTAAAGCAGCCCTGAGAGGATAATTTATATCCATAAATGCACACATCCAAAAGACAGAAAGCTCACAAATAAACAATCTAATGAATCATCTCAAAGAACTGGAAAAGGATGATCAAACCGACCCCAGACCCAGCAGCAGAAGAAAAATAACAAAGATCAGAACAGAACTAAATGAAATTGATAACAAAATAACTGTACAGAAGATTAATAAAACAAAAAGTTGGTTCTTTGAAACCAACTTATGAGAAGGAGAAAAGAGAGAACTCTAATAAGCTCCATCAGGAATGAAAAAGAAATTACAACTGATGCCATGGAAATACAAAATATCATCTATGAATACTATAAAAACCTCTATGCACATAAACTGGAAAATGTGGAGGAAATGGGCAAATTCTTAGAAACACACAGCTTCCCTAAGCTCAATCAGGAAGAAATAGATTTCCTGAACGGACCAATATCAAGTACTGAAATTGAAACAGCAATAAAAAGCTTCCTAAAAAGAAAAGTCCCTGACCAGATGGTTTCACACCCAAATTTTATGAGACCTACAGAGAAGAACTGGTGCCTATCCTGCAGAAATTATTCCATAACATCAAGAAGGAAGGAATCCTCCCCAACACATTTTATGAAACCAACATCACCCTGATACCAAAATCAGGAAAGGATGCAACAAAAAAAGAAAACTACAGACCATATCCCTTATGAATATGAGGCAAACATTCTCAACAAAATCCTAGCAAACTGAATTCAGGTGCTTATCAAAAAATAGTCCATCACAACCAAGCGGGCTTCATCCCAGAGATGCAGGGATGGTTCAACATATGCAAATGTATAAATGTAATTCACCATATAAATAGAAGCAAAAACAAAGATCATATGATCCTCTCAATAGACACAGAGAAAACATTCGACAAAATTCAACACCCTTTTATAGTAAGAACATTTAACAAAATAGACATGGACGGGACTTACCTAAAATTGATACAAGCCATATATGACAAACCCACAGCCAATATCATACTGAATGGGGAAGAATTGAAAGCATTCCCACTTAGACCGGGAACCAGACAGGGTTGCCCTCTGCACTGCTTCTATTCAACATAGTGCTGGAAGTCCTAGCCAAAGCAATCAGACAAGAGAAGCAAATTGAGGGCATCCAAATGGGGGCAGAAGAGGTCAAACAATCTCTCTTTGCTGATGATATGATCTTATATCTTGAAAACCCCAAAGATTCTGCCATGAGACTACTGGAATTGATAAACAGATTCAGCAAAGTCTCAGGTTACAAAATCAATGTACAAAAATCAGTAGCATTCCTATATGCCAACAATAGTCAAACTGAGAACCAAATCAAAGACTCAATACCCTTCACAACAGCAACAAAGAAAGTAAAGTACCTAGGAATATATTTAACTAAGGAGGTAAAAGACCTCTACAGGGAGAACTATGAAACATTGAGGAAGGAAATAGCAGAGGGCCTAAACACATGGAAAACCATACCATGCTCATGGGTTTGCAGAATCAACATTGTTAAAATGTCTATACTACCCAAAGTGATCTACAGATTCAATGCAATCCCTATTAAAATACCAACATCATTTTTCACAGATCTAGAAAAAATAATTCTACACTTCATATGGAACAGAGAAGACCCCGTATAGCAAAAGCAATCTTAAGCAAAAAGAACAAATTGGGAGGCATCAATTTACCAGACTTGAAGCTATACTACAAGGCTGTAGTAGCTAAAACAGCATGGTACTGGCACAGGAAGAGATGTAGACCAATGGAACACAACTGAGAACTCAGATATAAAACCATCCTCATATAGCCATCTAATCTTTGACAAAGCAGAGAAAAACACACACTGGGGAAAAGAATCCTTATTCAATAAATGGTGCTGGGATAACTGGATAGCCACATGTAGAAGACTAAAACAGGATCTGCACTTTTCACCTCTCACAAAAAGTGACTTACAGTGGGTAACAGACTTAAGGCATGGAACTGTAAGAATTCTAGAAGAAAATGTTAGAAAAACTCATAGACATTGGCGTAGGCAAAGAATTTATGAAGAAGACCCCAACGGCAATCACAACAACAAAAAAAATAAATAAATGGGGCCTGATCAAACTAAAAAGCTTCTGCACAGCCAAGGAAACTATCACGAGAGCAAACAGACAACCTACAGAATGGGAGAAAATATTTGCATGTTACACATCTGATAAAGGGCTGATAACTAGAATCTATATAGAACTCAGGAAAATCAGCAAGAAAAAATCAAACAACCCTATCAAACAGTGGGCAAAAGACATGAACAGAAACTTTTCAAAAGAAGATAGTCTAATAGCCAACAAACATATGAAAAAATGCTCAACATCTCTAATCATCAGGGAAATGCAAACCAAAACCACAATGAGATATTACTTATCCTCAGTGAGAATGGCCTTTATCAAAAAGTCCCAAAACAATAAATGTTGGTGTGGATGCAGAGAGATAGGAACACTCATACACTGCTGGTGGGACTGAAAACTTGTACAACCTTTGTGGAAAGCAATATGAAGATACCTCAAGGAGATACAAGTAGAACTACCATTTGATCCATCAATCCCATTTCTAGGCATCTATCCAAAAGAACAAAAGACATTGTCTAAAAAAGACATCTGCACTCGAATGTTTATAGCAGCAAAATTCACATTTGCAAAGTTGTGGAAACAAGCCAAGTGCCTATCAATACATGAGTGGATTAATAAAATGTGTTGTATGTATACCATGGAGTTCTACTTGGCCACAAAAGCAGTGGTGATATACCTCTTGTATTATCCTGGATAGAGCTGGATCCCATTCTACCAAGTGAAGTATCCCAAAAATGGAAAAACAAGCACCACATGTACTCACCATCAAATTGGTTTTAACTGATCAAAACTTAAGTGCACATATAGTAATAACATTCATCAGGTGTTGGGCAGATGGGAAGGTGGAGTAGGGGATCTGTATATACACACCTAATGGGTATGGTGTGCTCCATCTGGGGGATGGACACGCTTGAAGCTCTGCCTCAGGTGGGGCAAGGGCAATATATATAATGTAAACATTTGTACCTCGTAATATACTGAAATAAAAAATAAAGGGAGCCTCTTGCAAGTCACATAAAATTGTATCTTGCTTTTTTATATAGTTTGACAATATCTTTAAATGGGGGTATTCAATCCATTTACATTCAGTATTATTATTGATATGGTTGTCTTCTGGCTTTTGTTGTTTCTGGTGAGAAGTCAGCTAACATTCTCATTGTTTCCCTGTCTGGAATGTATCTTTTTTCTCTGTTTTTAAGATTTTCTCTTTATGTTTGATTTTCAGAAACTTGATTATGACGTGCCTATGTATGGTTTCATTTGTATTTTGTCTGATTGAGTTCATTAAGCTTTCTTAAAAATTTAAAATTTTTAATTATGGGCACATGGTATTAATAGTTCTATGTCTTTATAGGGTACACGTGATGTTTTGATACAGGCATACAATGTGAATTAATCAAATCAGGGTAACTGGGGTATCCATCACCTCTGGCATTTAACATTTCTTTGTGTTAGGAACAGTCCAATTCCATTCTTTTTGTTATTTTAAAGTATACCCTTACTCGTTGATTATATACACTTTGTTGTACTATCAAATATTGTTCATTCTATCTATATAACTATATTTTTGCACACATTACCCATCCTCATTTTATCCGCCCTCCCCACTACCCTTCTAGGCCTCTGGTTACTGTCATTCTATTCACTATCTCCATGAGATCAATTGTTTTAATATTTAGCTCCCACATATGTGTGAGAATATGCAAGATTTGTCTTTCTGCACTTGGCTTATTTCACTTTACATAATATTCTCCAGTTCCATCCATGTTTTTTCAAATGGCAGGATTTCATTTCTTTTGTGGCTATGTAATATTCCATCATGTATATGTACCACAATTTCTTCATCCATTCATCTATTGATGGACACTTAGGTTGATTCCATATATAAGCTATTGTGAATAGTGCTGCAATAAACATGAAGTGCAGATGTCTTTTCGATATACTGAATTTCCATCCTTTGGATGTATGTCCAGCAGTGAGATTGTAGGTCTATTTTTAGTTTTTTGAGGAACCTCTATATTGTTTTCCAGTAGTGGTTGCACTAATTTATATTCCCACCAACAGTGTTTGAAGGTTCCCCCTTCTCCACACTGTCACCAGCATTGGTTATTACCTCCTTTTTTTGATAAGAGCCATTTAAACTGGGGTGAGATGTTATCTCATTGTAGTTTTGATTTGCATCTCTCTGATGAATAATGATGAGCAGTTTTTCATATACCTGTTGGCCATTTCTCTGTCTTCTTTTGAGAAATGTTTATTCAGATCCTTTGCCCATTTTTAAGTCAGACTATTGATTTTTTTCCTTTTGAGTTGTTGAAGCTCCTTATATATTGTGTTGTAGTTTTTAATCCTTTGTCAGATGGCTAGTTTGCAAATATTTTATCCCATTCTGTGGGCTGTCTTTTCCCTTTCTTGATTGTTTCCTTTGCTGTATAGAAGATTTTTAGCTTGATGTGATCCCATTTGTCCAATTTTGCTTTGGTTGCCTGCGCTTTGGGTGTATTACTCAAGAAGTTCTTGCCCAGACCTGAAGCATTTCCCCAATGTTTTTTTTTTTTTTTTAGTAGTTTCATAGTTTTAGGTCTTAGATTTAAGTCTTTAATCCATTTTGATTTGATTTTTGTATATGGCAAGAGATAAGGGTCCAGTTTCATTCTTCTGCATGTGGATGTTTAGTTTTCCCAGAACCATTTATTGAAGAGAGTGTCCTTTCCCCAGTGTACGTTTTGGGCACCTTTGTTGAAGATAAGTTCACTATTGATGTGTAGATTTATTTCTTGTCTCTCTATTCTGTTCCATTGGTCTATGTGTCTGTTTTTATGCCAGTACCATGCTGTTCTGGTTACTACGGCTCTGTTGTATAATTTTAAGTCAGGCAATGTGATTCCTCCAGTTTTGTTCTTTGGCTCAGGATAGCTTTGGCTATTCTGGATCTTTTCTTGTTCCATATAAATTTTAGGATTATTTTTTCAATTTCTGTGAAGAATGTCATTGGTATTTTGATGGGGATTTCATTGAATCTGTAGATTGCTTTGGGCAGTATGGGCATTTTAACAATATTGATTCTTCCAATTCTTGAGCATGGAATGTCTCCCCCCACCCTTTTTTTGTGTCATGTCCTCTTCAACTTCTTTTATCAATGTTTTATAGTTTTTATTACAGAGATCTTTCACTTCTTTGGTTAATTTTATTCCTAGGTATTTCATTTTATTTGTAGCTATTATGAATGGGATTACTTCCTTCATTTCTTTTTCAGGTAGTTTACTGCTGGCACATAGAAATGCTACTGATTTTTGTATGTTGATTTTGTTTTTTTTTTTTTTTTTTTTTTGAGGTAGAGTCTCACTCTGTTGCCCATGCTACAGTGCCATGGCATCAGCCTAGCTCACAGCAACCTCAAACTCCTCGGCTCAAGCAATC
The DNA here is from genome assembly GCA_004363605.1 of Indri indri. Classification (NCBI taxonomy): domain Eukaryota; kingdom Metazoa; phylum Chordata; class Mammalia; order Primates; family Indriidae; genus Indri; species Indri indri. The sequence continues at coordinate 19,070 of RJWJ010020922.1, read as the reverse complement.
CTATTGCCTCAGCCTCCCGAGTAGCTGGGACTACAGGCATGTGCCACCATGCCCCGCTAGTTTTTTATATATATTTTTTTAGTTGTCCGGCTAATTTATTTCTATTTTTTTAATAGAGACGAGGTCTCACTCTTGCTCAGGCTGGTCTTGTACTCGTTAGCTCAAACGATCCTCCCCCCCTCAGCCTCCCAGAGTGCTAGGATTACAGGTGTGAACCACCATGCTCTACCTTCATGTTGATTTTGTATCCTGTAACTTTACTCAATTTGTTTATCAGTTCTAATAGCTTTTGGGTAGAGTCTTTAGGTTTCTCTGTATGATCGTATATAGGTCATATTGTCTGCAAACAAGGATAATTTAACTTCTTCCTTTGCAATTTGGATGCCCTTTATTTCTTTCTCTTTCTGATTGCCCTAGCTAGAATTTCTGGTACTATGTTGAACAAAGTGGTGAAAGTGGGCATCCTTGTCTTGTTCCAGATCTTAGAGGAAAGGCTTTCAGTTTTTCCCCTTTTAGTGTGATACTAGCTGTGGATCTGTCATAATTTAGCTTTTATTGTGTTGAGGTGAATTCTTTCTGTACCCAGTTTTTTGAGAGTTTTTATCATGAAGGGATGTTGAATTTTATCAAATGCTTTTTCACCATCAATTGAAATGTTCATATTGTTTTTGTCCTTCATTCTGTTGATATATGATTTATCCCATTGATTGATTTGTGTATTTTGAATCATCTTTGCATCCCTGGGATGAATCTCACTTGATCATGATGAATAATCTTTTTAATATGTTGTTGAATTTGGTTTGCTAGTATTTTTTTGAGGATTTTTACATCTATGCTCATCAGAGATACTGACCTATAGTTTTCTTTCTTTTTGTTTTGTCTTTGTCTGGTTTTGGTATTAGGATGATACAGGCCTCATAGAATGAGTTTGGGAGTATCCCTTCCTTGTTGATTTTTTGGAATAGTTTAAGTAATATTGGTATTAGTTCTTCTTTGAATGCTTGGTAGAATTCAGCAGTGAAGCTACTGGGTGATGGACTTTTCTTTGATGGGAGACTTTTTATTACTGCCTCTTTTTTGTTACTTGTTACTGGTTTATTAAGTTTTGGATTTATTCCTGGTTCAATCTTGGTAGGTTGTATGTGTCCAGGAATTTATCCACTTCTAGGTTTTCCAATTTATTGGCATACAGTTGCTCATAGTAGTCTCTGTGATCCTTTGGATTTCTGCAATATTAGTTGTAGTGTCTCCTTTTTCATCTCTGATTTTATTTATTTGCATCTTCTCTCTTCATAGTCTGGGTAAAGGTGTGTATATTTTGTTTATCTTTTCAAAAACCCAACTTTTTGTTTTGTCGATCTTTTGTATTATTTCTTTGGTTTCAACTTCATTTATTTCTGCTCTGATCTTTATTGTTTCTTTTCTCCTATTAATTTTGGGTTTGGTTTGCTCTTGCTCTTCTAGTTCTTTGAGATGCAGTGTTAGATTGTTTATTTGAAGCTTTTCTACTTTTTTTTTTTTTTTTTTTTTGAGACAGAGTCTTTGTTGGTTGCCTGGGCTAGAGTGCCGTGGTGTCAGGCTAACTCACAGCAACCTCAAACTCCTGGGCTCAAGCAGTCCTCTGCCTCAGCCTCCCAGAGTGCTAGGATTACAGGTGTGAGCCACGATGCCTGGCCTTTTCTACTTTTTTGATGTAAGCACTTATTGCTATAAACTTTCCTCTCATTACTGCTTTTGCTGTATCCCATAGGTTTTGATATGTTGTGTTTTCATTTTCATTTGTTTTGAGAAATTTTTAAATTTCTTTCTTAATCTCCTCATTGACCCACTGGTTACTCAGGACCAGTGAGTATTGTTTAATTTCCATGTGTTTATATATTTTCCAGTGGTCCTCTTGTTAGTGATTTCTAGTTTTATTCCATTGTAGTCACAGAAAATATTTGGTATGGTTTCAGTTTCTTTAAATTTTTTGAGACTTGTTTTGTGGCCTAACATATGGTCTATTCTTGATAACAATCCATGAACTGATGAGAAGAACATGAATTCTGCAGCTGTGGGATGAAACATTCTGTAAATATCTATTAGGTTTGTTTGGTCTATAGTGCAGATTAAGTCCAATGTTTCATTGCTGATTTTCTGTTTGGATGACCTTTTCAAGCTGAAAGTTAAGTGTTGAGGTCTCCAGTGATTATTGGGGTCTATCTTTCTCTTTAGCTCTCATAATATTTGCTTTAGGTATCTGGGTGCTCCAGTGTTGAGTGCATATGTTTTTACAATTGTTAAATCCTCTTGCTGCATTGACCCCCTTATCATTATATAATGACCTTATTTGTCTCTTTTTACAGTTTTTATCTTGAAATCTATTTTATCTCATAGAAGCATAGTTACTCCTGCTCTTTGTAGGTTTTCCATTTCATGGAGTATCTTTTTCTATCCCTATATTTTCAGTCTATGTGCATTTTTATAGATGAAGTGTGTCTTTTGCAGACAACATATAGTTAGCTCTTGTTTTTCTTAATCCATTCAGCCACTCTGTGTCTTTTGATTGGAGAATTTGGTCCATTCAAATTCAGTGTTATTATTGATATATAAGGACTTACCACTACCGTGTTGTTATTTGATTTCTGGTTGTTTTGTTGTCCTCGCTTTCTTCATTTCTTCCTTCCTGTCTTCTTTTCTTAAGGTTTTCTCTGGTAGTATGTTTTAATTTTTTGCGTATCTGTTATAGGTTTTCGATTTGAGTTTACCATGAGGCTTGCAAAAAATATTGTATAACCAACTGTTTTAAACATATAACAGCTCTGCTTACAAAGAGAAATCTAAGAGAAAATTAGTGAGCTTGAAGATAGGCTATTTGAAAATACACAGTCAGAAGAAAAAAAAAGAAAAATAAATAAGAATGAAGCACACCTACAAGATCTAGAAAATAGCCACTAGAGAGCAAATCTAAGAGGAGATAGAGAGACTAAGGTAGTAAATTTATTCAAAGAAATACTAAAAGAGAACTTTCTAAACCTAGAGAAAGACATCAATATTCAGGTACAAGAAGGTCATAGAATACCAAGCAGATTTAACCCAAACAAGGCTACCCCAAGGCATTTAATATCAAGTGCTCAAGGGTCCTGGATAAAGAAAAAGTCCTCAATGAAGCAAGAAAAAAGTAACATATAAAGCAGCTCTGATACATCTGGCAGCAGACTTCTTAGTCCATACCTTGCAGGCCCAGAGAGAGTCAAACAACACATTCAAAATGCTGAAGGAAAAAAACCAGAATCCTAGAATATTATATCCTGAAAAACTATCCTTCAAACATGAAGGAGAAATAAAGGCTTTCCCAGACAAACAAAGCTAAGGGATTTCATCAACACCAGACCTGTCCTACAAGAAATGCTAAAAGGAATTCTTCTATCAGAAAGAAAAGGATGTTAATGAACAATAAGAAATCTTCTGAAGGTATACAGCTCAATGGTGATAGTAAAGACACAAATACAGAATACTTTATTGCTGTAATTGCTGTGTATATACCACTTATATCTTCAATGGGAAAACTAAAAGACAAACCTATCAAAAATAACAACATGTCTTTGAGAGATAGATAGTATGAAAAGATATGAATAGAAACAACAAAAAAGTAAAAAGCGGAGGGGGGATGGAGCTAACAGAGGGTGAACCCATCCTTCTTGATAAGGCTTTCCAAATACTCACATGGAATTGCGTGCTGTAGTCTAAGTCTCTAGTTACTGCAGCCATATCAGCACTGGGGTGTCCCAAGCCCAGTAATGTTGTGACTCTTACAGATTTCTTATGGTACCACCTTGGTGAGCTTGGGTAAGATACAAGAGAATTTCCTGGATTATTAGGCAAAGTCTTTCACTCACTTCCCTCACTCTCTGTGCTGGGCTGGTGGAGTTGAAGGACGAGAGACATGGGTACTGCCTCATGACCACCAGTACCTGGTCACACCTGAAACCAGCCCAGTCTTACCCAAAGCCAGTGGTTAATTGTTGGTGGGCTACCTCTGATGATTATTCAAAGGCCAAGGGCTCTTTAGTCATCAGGTAGTGAATCCTGCGAGGACTGGTTCCTTCCCTTCAAAGCAGCATGTTTCCTTCTGGTCCAGGGTGGGTCCAGGAACTAAGGCCTGGACTCAGGGGTCTCAGGAGTATGCTTGGTACTTTATTTTACTGTGGCTGAGCTGGTACTCAAGTTGCAGAACAAAGTTCTCTGAGCTCTTCCCTTTCCTTTCCTCAAGTGGAGGAAGAGTCTCCCAGAGCCATGCTGCCTGTCACTGGAAGAGGCTGTGACACAGGCACTGGCTCGGCTATAACTACTGGTGTCTCACTGGGTCATGTGCACCCTAAATCACTGGCTCTGAGCCAGCACAGCCACAGGAATTGCCCAAGCACTGCAGCCCTCATGGCCTAACTGTCTTACAAATTTAATCCTGGCCACAAGCAGCTCCTTTTCTGCTGATGGTGGAGCTAGACTTCAGGCTTTGAGACAAGGATTTCCCTTTGGCCAGGCTGATCAAAATGCTCTCTTCCCAGGCACTGGCAGAATTCTGCCATGCGCTGTGTTCCCCTGTGCCAGGGTGGCCCTGAGTTTCAATTCAAAGCCCAACAATCGCTTCTATCTCCCTCCCTCCAGGGGGCACAGATTCTCCACACTTCAGGGGGAGGGGGAAGGGGTGGTGTAGGCAATGCAAGACTGCCTTTTCTGCCCTCTTCAATGCCTCTTTCCTTGATATAATGTTAAAATCAAATAGTATGATTGCTCACCTGATATTTGGTGTTTCTGAAGGTGCTTGCTTTTGTGGAGAGCAGTTGAATTAGGTGTTCATGCAGAGGGACGATCACTGGAGGTTTCTATTTGACCATCTTCCTCCCTCATTGAGCTTTTTGTATAGGTATATTGATAGTTTTCATCGAGTGTGGGAAATGTTTTTGGCCAGCATTTTGTTAAGTATTTTTTTCCTGCACCATTCTCTCTTTGTTTTCTTCTGGGACTTCAATTATACTTTTGTTATTGAGGGTTCTGTTCATTTTTTTCCCCAAGTCGTTTTTGCTCTGTGCTTCAGTTTGGATTATTTCTCTTGACCTGTTGTCTTAGTCTAGTGAGGCTGCCATAACAAAATACCATACAGGTCAGGTGCAGTGGCTCACGCCTGCAATCCCAGTGCTTTGGGAGCTTGAGGCAGGAGGATCATTTGAGGCCAGGAGTTCAAGACCAGACTGCGCAACATAGTGAGACCACCCCCCTCCCCGCCCCGTACAAAAAGTAAAAAAAATAGCTGGACATGGTGGCACATGACTGTAGTTCTAGGTACTTGGGAATCTGAGGTGGGAGGATAGCTTGAGCTCAGGAGTTTGAGGTTACAGTGAGCTATGATCATGCCACTGCACTCTAGCCTGAGCGAGAGAGTGAAACCTTGTCTCAAAAAAAAAAAAAAATAAGTAAACAAAATGCCATAAATGACATAGCTATTAAGCAACAGAAATTTATTTTTCAATTCTGATGGCTGGGAACTCCAAGATCAAGGTGCTGGCAGATTTAGTGTCTGGTGAGGGCCCAATTTCTGGTTTATAAATGGTGTTTTCTAGCTGTGTCCTCACATGGTGGAAGGTCAAGGCGGTTCTGTAGGGTCTCTTTTATAAGTGTACTAATCCCTTTCATCTAATCATCTCCTAAAGGCACTTCTTCTTCCAAATACTATCATGTTGGGGATTAGGTTCAACATATGACTATTTGGGGGAACACAAATATTCAACCTGTTGTACCTATTTCCTGTTCAGTGATTCTACTTTTCTTGCTCTTCTGTGCCATTTTTTTCTTTTATATTTTGTCCAGAATTTATCATTGTCATCAGTAGGAAGGTTAGGTGGATATAAGGTCATTCATCATTACTAGATGGTGGTGCCTTTTCATTTCAAATGAAAGAATATGTGGGCATAAAATATTACACTTGATCTTAGCCAAAAGGCCGAGAAGCGATGTGGGCATAAAATATACTAAGAAGAAAGCTCTTCTTTCTTTTTCTTGGCCTATTCATCATTTGTCCCATAAAACTGAAACATTGCCTTATTGATTGAAAAATTATATCCATATTCCCTTTTTACATGAAATTTCTTTCAGATAAGCAGAACTTTGTATAGATTTGCCATTAATTGCTACAGAATTGGAAAGTATTCCTCCCTGATGTTACTGGAAATGTGAATGTACACATTTGTAAACAGCTGTATCAGTTTTGTTTTTTACAGAAACTTACGTAGCACTTAACAAGTGCCAGGCACTGGTCTAAGCATTTTATATATATTAAGTCATTTAATTCTCACATCAACCCAGAGAGGTAGGCGTGATCATTAGCCCTATTTTCCGGATGAGGAAACTGAAGCACAGAGAGATTGAACAAGGAAGTGGGGGAGCCAGGATTTGAACCCAGTCATACTGGCATTATTAGAGTCTGTATTCTTTTCTTTCTTTTTTGGGAGACAGGGTCTTGCTCTGTTGTCCAGGATAGGGTGCAGTGGCATCATCACAGCTTACTGCAACCCTCACACTCCTGGGCTCAAGTCATCCTCCTGCCTCAGCCTCCCTAGTAGCTGGGAGTATAGCCACAGGCTGCCGTGCCTGGCTAATTTTTTCTATTTTTTGTAGAGATGGGCTCTCACTTTTGCTCAGGTTGGTCTTGAACTCCTGATCTCAAGTGATTCCCCTGCCTCAGCCTCCCAGAGTGCTAGGATTACAGGTGTGAGCCACCGTGCCTGGCTGAGTCTGTGTTCTTAACCATGTACTCTGCTACCTCTTCTAGTCTATGCTGCCTGAACTAATTATGCCCTGGGTATGTACCTATTAATATTTGTGAATTTTTCAACTTTTTCATTTCTACCCTTTTGGTTTATAAATCACTTCAAAAACAGGAGCCACATACTCCCTACTGTGCCAGATACTCAGCAAAGACTCAAACACAACTTTCCTTATAAATCTCTCCTATAAATCCTAGGCAGTATTGATCATTTTTTTTCTTCTGTTCTTTCACAGCAGAGTATTCGCTTGTCTAATGAGTGATTTTTTTTTCTGCCTTGTATTGCAGCTAGTAGTTTATAGGCTTGACCCTCCCATTAGATTGTAAGGTCATGGAGGGTAGAGACCATGCCTACATCAATTTTGTTGACATTCTTCCCTACCCTGGCATCTATCCGACATTGAATGCAATGGCTCATGTTATTCCAAAACTGTGCTGGTAAAAATATGTTTCTATTTGCCAGATGGAGAACCTTCACATATCCATATATGTATATATTAATATATCTTATTTACAATGAGAATATCTTATATTTGTGTTGTACTTTCAACTTTCCAGAGTCCTTTTATATCTACTATTTGTTTATCTTTTTTTTTTTTTTTTTTTTGAGACAGAGTCTCACTCTCTTGCCTGGGGCGAGTGCCGTGGCGTCAGCTTAGCTCACAGCAACCTCAAACTCCTGGGCTCGAGCAATCCTACTGTTTCAGCCTCCCGAGTAGCTGGGACTACAGGCATGCGCCACCATGCCCGGCTAATTTTTTTTTTCTATATATATTTTTAGCTGTCCAATTAATTTCTTTGTATTTTCGGTAGAGACGGGGTCTCGCTCTTGCTCAGGCTGGTCTTGAACTCCTGAGCTCAGGACAATCCACCCGCCTCGGCCTCCCAGAGTGCTAGGATTACAGGCGTGAGCCACCGCGCCCGGCCCTATTTGTTTATCTTTATGGAAGAAATGTCATGAGCTTTCATTTATTCATTCAGTAAATAATTTTTGAATACCTATCATGTACCAGGTACTGTTCTAGTTGTTTAGGATATAGCAATGAACAAAAAAAAGTCCCTCCTTTCATGTATATTACATTCTTGTGAGAAGGTAAAGATAATAAACCAAAATAAATAATGTGCCAGGTGGCAGTAAATGCTATGAAGAAAAATAACATAGTGTAAATGGACAAAATATGATGGAGAGTACCACTTTAGATGGTATGGTCTGGAAGTCTTCTATGAGGAAGTAAGATTTTAGTCCAGACACGAATAAAGTTAAGGAGCAAACTTTTAGAATATCTGGAGTTAGGTGAGTTCTAGGCAGAGTAGCAAAGACAAAGGTCTTTAAGTTGGGAAAAACAGCAAGGAGGCCACACTTCCAGTGTGGGAGAAATGAGATGGCAAAGTAGTGATGGTAGTGTATGTGGGAGGTAGATCATGGAAGGCCTTGTAACGTGTGGTAAGGACTTTGGGTTTGGTGGAAATAGTAACATTTTGAATTATGTTTAAAAGGTTCAATCCAAATGCTGTGTGTAGAATACATTACATGGGGAGCAAGAGTAGAATAAGAGAGACCAATTATGAGGCTGTTGAAATAATCCAGGCTAGAGAGTTGGCTGTTTAAAGTAGGACGATAGCAGGGGAAGTGGTAAGAAGTGTTTAGATTCTGGGTATATTTGAAGTTAGAACATAGAGCTAAGAGATCTTACTCTCTGAGGAATTTTTATGGGGCTTGAGAAAAAGAGAGAAGTTGGGAATTATTCCCACGTTTTTGGTCTGAGCAACATGGTGAATGTTAGCACCGTTTACTGAAATGGGAAACATTGGCAGAAGGAGCAGATTGAAACAGGACATATATCACTGCCTTTATTTTATATATGAGGAAACCGAGGTGTAGATAAAGAGTTTAATAAGCTCTTGGGTAGAATCCTGATTGCCTTACAGCTAGCCTCAGATTTCTTCTAAATAAATGTCTCAATTTTTTGTTATTTTATCTATATGATGATAGCTCATTTTCATTTTAAAATTCTTTGAAAAGAAGAGCCTGAGCAAGGCTGTTTTAAGAGACTTCAAAGTTTTATATATTTTCTGGGATGGTAGTGGTCAAAGAGCCTAGCACTTTGTATGTATTGAGTAATTGTTTGCTAGATTAAATTAAGAGAAAATTCAATCTCATCTTCAACCTTGACATCCTCATAGAGAATGTATCTGTGTTGCAGTTTAGATAAATTGCATGCACTAAAAACTGCAGTTTGTCTTTCAGAAAGTAGTGGTTAAGACTAGGAATTCTGAGATCTGGGTTTGGATCCTAGGTCTGCCCCTTACTCTTTATAACTTTCAGCAAATGATTCTACCTTTCTTAGCCTTAGTTTTTCCATCTGTGAAATGGGAATAATACTTACTCATTTCACATAATTATTGTAAAGATGTCATGAAGTCATTCTTGTATGCTTAACAGGCCTAGCATACAACTGGCATACCAAACATACAATAAAACTTTATGGGGTCTGAATCTCAATAAAGCCACTATGAGATGTTCACAAAAAATCTGTAGTAAAGGAAGTTTATGGAAAAATTCTGTACTTAAACACATGTTGTTGCTTTTTTTCAAAATTGTGTATATTAATGTACATGTTATAAATAATATAAGACTGAAGATAAATGTTCATGTTTACAGGTATTGGTTTGCTTTGAAAAAGGGTTATGGTACAGCTTTCAAATATAGCAGCAAAACGAATAACTTCATAGAAGAAGAAATTGATCAACATAAAGAAGTTATAGATAGAATGACTGATTTGAGCATGCTCAGGCTATTTGAGACCTACCTGGAAGGCTGCCCACAACTTATTCTTCAGCTCTACATACTTCTGGAGCATGGTCAAGCGCATTTCAGTCAGTGTAAGTTTTTCTTAACATCTTGAGTTAGAAGAATGCCACTGAGATCTTATGTCAACCATACATCTCTTCTGCAGGTTTTAGAATTTTTAAAATCCTTTTTCTTTTAAAAATTATTTATTCTTTTGAAAATGAAGTATGGTAACATGATTCAAGTATTAAAAAGTATATAAAGATATTTGTCTTCCTCTTCTCATTCCTTCTTTAATCTGCTCAGAAAGGAAACTAATATTGTCAGTCATTTTATGATCCTTTTAGAGAATTTTAAGAAGCATATATTCTTTTTTCTTTAATACAAATAGTAATATAAAATAAAAACTGTCTTTTTGCACATAGCAGTATATCTTGAAGATCTATCCATATCATTACAGAAGGGGTTCCCTCATTGATTTTTATTATCTACATAGTATTAGCAAATTATGAATGTACCGTAATTTATTTAACAAGCTCCCTATTTATGTTAATTTATGTTGTTCTAATATTTTACCATTGAAAACAAATGCTGCAATGAAGAATCTTATGTAAATCGTTTTGCATGTGTGGAATGTATCCACAGGGTAAATTCCCAAAATTGGAATTGCTGGGTAAAAGTGTAAGTTCTACAAAACTAATGAAAGGTTTGCAAATCGGCCACATGTTTGCTGTTTTATAGTATATTTCCTCATTAGGGTAAAATGTTCATTTTTAAAGGAAAGTTTATTTCCATCTTTGTTTTAAAGAATCTTTCCATAGGTATTTAATTTAAGATATTTAAAAAGTATTTATCTGCTAAGTAACAGTCCCAATTTTCATTAATGACTAGGGCTCCATGTAGACTTGGGATTCATCTCAGGGGCACAAATCTGTGAGATTCATTTATCCCCCTAAACAGTCTCCCTGTTCCCATTTTCCCTTGAACCTCTAGAACATAGCCCTTTCTAATATTTCTGGCTTTACTTTGATTGTTAGGCACTAAAATGAACTCGAAAGAGTATGAGACTTCTTTTCCCTTGTGATGCAAAGAATTCATGGGTTGGCACTTAAAGTTCTGTATCATATAGTTGCTGAAGTTAGAAGTTCAAAATTTAGAGCGTACAGCCTGTATAATGATAGATCTGCTGATGATTCCAAGTGATACATAGCTTCTGGATCAGGTATGGGATCCAGTGACAGCTATGTTTACATTACAGTTCTGTATTCATCCTTATAGTTTCTTCCTGAAGTAACAAATTGAGGTAAGTTAGTTAAAAATGGCAAAAAATGAGAAATAATACAATTGTCTAACAATTGAGGAAATGGTAAATAAATCATTATGGTGTGTTAGTATGGAACATTATGTGACCACTAGAAAGAGTGTTTACAAAGAACTTTTAATGATATAAGGAAGTAATTATGAAATAAAATTTAGGCAAAAAGCAGTTTATAAAATTTCCTATCAGCACACTTTTAAGGATACAAAGAAATTATTATACAGAAAAATGTCTGGAAGAAAACATGCCAAAATGTTACGTGCGGCTGCTTCTGGGCAGTGAGATTATGAATGATTTTTTCATCTTCTTTATACTTTTCTGGATTTCCACATTTTCTATAGTAACTGTCTAAAAAATCAGGTTATATGTAGAAGTACTTCAACAGACTGAACATATTCTTGTATTTCTGTTCTTTCTGAAATTTCACTAAAAAGAATAAGAGTAAAAACATTATAAACATATAAGGATAAAGAGATTGCAGAATAGAATAGCAGATTAGAAATATCAGTAAATGTTTAGAAGATAGAAAGCAGTTAGAAAACAGGTTATTTAAATCAACCCTTCCAGTGAGAGGCTAAATTATTTAAGTCAACCCTCCCACTGAAAATAATCTAACAATATTGGATAAAATATTTTTAAAAGTCTTCCTCAAATATCAGATAAAATGATACAATAAGCCAAAATATGCATAAAAGTGGGAATACGGCATGGTTAAGTAGGACTTTGAGGCATCTATACACTCAGGGTTATTTGCTGAACCTTGTAAACAAGAGATTCAGTTTTGATGACTTCCCTGGGTGTGAGAGACAGAAGACAAAACTCAGGGTCCTCATAAGGAAGGACATCTCTCTGCTAGTAAATCTTAATCTGTAAAACTGGACTCTAAAAAGCCCCCTTCTCAGAATAAGAGTGAAGTTACCTGACTCTCCACTTCCAGGAGACTGCAAGTAATATTGCTTTGATGCTGAGTAGGATTGGGAAAAATGTCCCTGAGAAGTTGTAACATTTGCAACAAAAATTCATATTTACTGGCTAATTCAAAAAACAGAAGCCAAGCTGTGAATATAGTTTAACATGGTCATAGACTGATAGTGCCCCTAGGTGTCTGGCAGAAACAAGAATAAATCCTCCCTGGAAGCATCCACCTTCTCTTAGGCCTCAAATAATTTTCACAAATAGTTTTCTGAGGAAAATGAATGTTTGACAGCAGTTATAGCACCAAAAGAAATAAGATATCATGAGGAAGAACCAGCAGAAAGAAAAAAACTCACTGCGATTTTAGAAGTTACCAGATGCAAAGTATAAAACAAGCATCCTATCATGTTTAAAGAAGTAAATGATGAATTTGAAAATATGGAGCAGGACACTATTAAAACTTGAGTTAAACTTTGAAAAGAAGTAAGTAGAACTTATGGGATTAAAAAATTCAAGAATTGAAATTAAAAACTCAGCAGGTTAGAGACAACTAAACAGGCAATGAGTGAGTTAATGCTAGATCAGAAGAAATTATCCAGATTATAGTTTAGAGAGACAAAGAGAAAATATGAAAGCAATATTAAGAGACATGGAAGATAGACTGAGAAGGTCTAATATACAACTGAGCAGAGTCCCCAAAGGAGTGAAAAGAAAGAATGGAGTAGAGGCGATATTTGAAAAGTTAATCAATGAAAAAATTTCAGAGCTGATAAGAGACACTTACAGATTCAAGAAACCCATTATCTCAAAAACATACGAAGTAGAAAGAAATTCCCGCCATAGCATATCACCACTGAAGAGAATTCCAAAGAATGTACTTCAGACAGAGCAGAAGCGTTCTGAGGTACAAGAAGATACAAAGAGCAAAGAGAATAGCAAATATATTTGTAATTCTAAATGAATATTGACTGTATAAACCAAAAATAATGCTATGTGGTTAAAAAAAGATAAAATAAAAATATAGGACAATAATAACATGTAAGTCAGATAGATGATAAATGGAGTTAAAGTCTTTAAAATTCCTTGTGTAGTCCAGGCAAAAGGTAAAGCAAAGGTGGATCTGGGTTTTTTGAGGTATAAAACAAAAACATTTAGTGATACCCTGTTTAAGAAAAATAATATAATATTATGGAAATAAAATTAGATACTGTGTTAGTTTGCTCGAGCTGTCACCACAATACCACAGACTAGTTGGCTTAAACAAACGAAATCTCTCAAAGTTCTGGAGGCTGGAAATCCAAGATGAAGGTGCCAGGAGGGTCGATTTCTGATGAGGCCTCTCTTCTTGGATTGCAGATAGCTGCTTTCTTACTGCATACTCACATGGCCTTTCCTCTGTGCACACAATGGGGGAGGAGGGGAAGTCTGGGAGGGAAAGGGAGAGAGAAAGATCTCTAGTATTTGTTCTTCTTCTTATAAGGACACTGATTCTATTGGGTTAGGGTCCCACCATTATGATATCATTTAACCTTGATTACCTCTTTATAGGCTCTATCTCCAAATACATGCAGTCACATTGGGGGTTAGGGCTTCAGAGTATGAATTTTGGGATGTATAATTCAGTTCATAAAGGTACGAAGGTAAATATTTATTTAAAATAAGCAAATAAATTACAGCAAATTACAGATGTAAGAAAGCTGATACCTACCACAGATTTCACAAAAGGAAGCAAAGTAATATATTTTTATTACTTTAATACTGTTTTCTCTAAATTTTATGAGTTTATACTCTGGCTATAGATTTGATAATGATTTTATAATACAATTTTCATAGAATAGAAAAATAATTCAATCTTTAGCATAGTTGATTGAAATTTGCTTTTTATTGCTTTTAGTTCAGAAAAGTTTTTTTTTTCAACTTCATAACTTATTGGTAATATCATGGGTGTGTTTTGGATGTCAAATTTTGGAATACCTCTACCAATTTCTTTAATAATGTGCTATAGGATTTCTGGGTATTTAAAAAAATTTTTTTAGATGAAATGACTAATTTTAAATACTGTATGAATTGACATCATTAGTGTCAATGTATTATTTAGTGAATACTGGGAGTTGTATGTTTTCTTCACTGGTAACAGTATTTAGTGTCAAATCATAACTAGAAATTAACAAGAATCTATGTAATATGATTGGGCAAGGTCATTTCAGATGAAGGGAAGTGCATCAGCAAAGGCATAGCTTGAAAAAGTCAAGGAATTGGTTTTAACAGAGTGTACTGTACAGATTAGGGCAGAAATGTGATCATAAAATAATATATTAGAAGTAGGTAAATGGGAAATGGGCAACAATGTCAAACTGATAATGTCAACTGGATGAGAATAGACCCTTGTGCCCTTATGCTAGGAATCGAAGGCCTGTTGATGGTATAATCATATGAGAAACAATCCAGTGAAATGTTAGTATTAGGCAAATTGCCTGAGCATTTTAGCTTTGCCACTTACTAATCTTCATTATTCAAGCAAATCTTGTAAACATGTCCCCTACACTTAAACTATTAGTAAATGTATTCTCAACTCAATTTCCCTTAGCCAGATCCTGAAAATGTCCACTGCCATTTCAATACACTGAGGGAAAATGTGAGAGAGTGTAAATAAGAGTAGAAAGAGATAGGGAACTTAATCAACTGCAATCACATTGTCTTATTTTTGCAAATTTTATAAAAATATATAACAAGGTGAACACATTGCTAGGGCTTTCCCAGGCTTAGAAAAAGACAGGGCTAATGAGGGTACCCAAAATTTAAGCTTCATATCTTCATGATAAATCCACCTTTGACATAGCAATATTGGATAGCTTTAAACTATGATATGTTTAATACGTTGTGAATGCTAGGGAAATCACCAAAGAATAAAAATAGGGCATATTAGTAAGAGATGTGGGTTATTAGATTAAAAGAATGAATAAAAATGGTTCACATTAAGCACATTATTATATCATTTTAGAAAAGCAAAGAAAGATAAGATTCTAGAAGATTTGAGAGAAAAATCAGTTACTGAATGTAGAGAAACTGGATAGCATTGAAATTCTTAACCATAACAGTTGAAATTGGAACATAATAGAGCAATGACTTCAAAGGTTCAATGGAAAACATTTTTAAACTTTGAATTCTATTTCTAGCAAAACTGTGTATCAAGAATGAGGGTAGAATAAAGACATTTTGAGACATACATGGTCTCAAAAAATTTAGCTTTTGAGTGACTTTTCTCAGGAAGGCCTGGAGAATGCTTAATCGAAAACATTAGAATAAAGCAAGAAAGAAGATAGGAGAAACAGGAAACAGGAAATCAACATAGAAGTGAGGCGAAGGGAAGTTCTGGGAAGAGAGGAAGCAAGTCTCGAGAGTAATCAGCTTAGAGCAGGAGGATGGTATTCTAAAAAATAGAAAAAATCCTAATAGATGTATATAGAAGAGTTTTATTAATTATTGAGTTTGAATGTTTTGCTAAGAAATAACAATAGGGTCATGAAAAACTAAGCAAGTAAGGAAATACAGCAATTGTTAATTCCAGGAAAAATGAAAAGTTTTAAAAGAAAGGAAATATTGGCCGGGCACAGGGGCTCATATCTGTAATCCTAGTACTCTGTGAGGCCAAGGCGGGAGGATTGCTTGAGCTCAGGAGTTCAAGAGCAGCCTGAGCAAGAGTGAGACCCTGTCTCTACAAAAAATAAAAATCATTAGCTGGGCATGATGGCCTGTGCCTATAGTCGCAGCTACTTGGGAGGCTGAGGCAGGAGGATTGCTTGAGCCCCGGAGTGAGGTTGCAGTGAGATATGATGATGTTGCTGTACTTTAGCTGGAGTGACAGAGCAAGACTCTGTCTCAGCAAGGAAAGAAGGAGGGAAGGAGGGAAGGAGGAGAGGTGGAAAAGGAGAAAGCGAAGGGGAGGGGAGGGAGGAAAGAAGGAAGGAAGAAAGGAAGGTGGTTAAAAAAAAGTAAGCAATAACAAAAGGTGTACTTATGTGTTTCTAGTAAGTTAAACCCCAAATATCGATTTCACCAAAAATTGTGATGTTACTCTTTTGGGCAGATGGAGGGAGAGGAAAATGGAAGGAGAGTGTGCATACATGTGTGTACGTCTTAAATTTTCTTCTTTCCAAATAGGAAATCAATAAATAGTGCCTAAAACAGGTAAATTAAGCACAATATATGTTTTATTTAGAGATATGATGATATATGTCAGGAAAAAAGAAGAGTTGATAGTGATTTCTTCTGGGGGTTGCAGCTGAGGGGTATGAGGGGTAGAGCAAGGTACGGTTGGTTTTTTTAATAAGTTTTGTAAAACTCTTTGACTTTTAAAAGCAATGTATATGTTAATTGGTAGGAATGAAAACCAATTTATAAAAAAGACATCATAGGGAAATTTAGGGTAAAGTCATGTTTTAATTCAAATATTTTTGAATTAAAGAAGAAAAGAAGTCTGACTAGTGAGGTCCAGAGTGGTATATACTAAAACCAAGAGAGTGCATAAAGGCATTTATAAGGTCCTGTCCTCATCATCTTCATGAGTAGATAAATTATCATAAGTCTGCCTTTATGTCATATGATATAGATCTCCAATGAAGTTTCAAGGAAATGACTAGTGCTCTATATTCTGTTCTAAACTATCTTTCTAATTCTCTAGTCTTTGTGTTTTGTTTGTTTTTTTTTTTTTTTTTTTTTTTTGGAGACTGAGTCTCTGTTGCCCAGGCTAGAGTGCTGTGGGGTCAGCCTAGCTCACAGCAACCTCAAACTCCTGGGCTCAAGTGATCCTTCTGCCTCAGCCTTCTGAGTAGCTGGGACTACAGGCATGCATCACCATGCCCAGCTAATTTTTCTATATATTTTTCGTTGTCCAGCTAATTTCTTTCTATTTTTAGTAGAAACGGGGTCTTGCTCTTGCTCAGGCTGGTCTTGAACTCCTGAGCTCAAAGGATCCACCTGCCTTGGCCTCCCAGAGTGCTAGGATTACAAGCATGAGCCACCGCGCCTGGCCTAATTCTCTAGTCTTTGATATCACTTTTATAAAAGTCCCCAGCTTTGGCAGTGGGGCCAGTAATGACTTGCCTTTCCAATGTAGTAATGAACTTGCTCTTCTGTTATTTGTTGGGGAAAAAATGAGGTAAAGATGTCAAACCTATAGAAATTTATAAGTTTTAGAACATACAAATGTTCTAAAAGACAATGAATTCATTTGATGCATTGTCTTCAGGATATGGGAAATTGAGCTTGTTAATACCTCATACTTAAGTTAAATTTTCTGTTAACCTCTCTCTCTCTCTCTCTTTCTTTCTTTCTCTCTGTCACCTTCACTCTTTCCTCCCTCCTTGAAGCTGTCTCTTAGTGAATTAGGTATATGCCCAAGGTCACAGCCAAAAAGTGTAGACAAGCTAGGATTATAACCATAGTCTCTTCTTAACTCCCAAAGTATGCAGTTTCCAGTATATCAGCTGCTCAATAAAATTTGTCCAGTAAATTTGTTCAGAATCATTATAAAGCAATCTAATGCAGTAGATAAGTAGACCAACTTTGGAACCAGACAGTTTTAGGTTCAAATATCAGTTCTGTAACTTGCTAGCTATGTGTCTTAGGTTAAGTTATATATCTCTCCAAGCCTCAGTTCCCTCATATGTAGCATATGGGAATATTAATATCTACCTCAAATGATTAAATTAGATGAATAAAATACCTGACATGTGTTTGTGTGTGTGTGTATGTATATGGATAAAGCATGCATGGCATATAATAATTTAATATTGCTATTATTGTTCCTATAATAATATCTTTTTTATTTTTTGTTTTGTAGATTCTGCAATTGTGATCTCTTGCTGTGCTATTTCTTGCTCAACTGTTGATTATCAAATAGCTTTAAGAAAATCTTTGCCTGATAAAAATCTCCTTAGTGGATCCGGTCCCAAATTCACATATCTCTTTTACAAGCTGTTTACATTAATATCTTGGATGCTCAGTGTTGTACTTCTACTATTCTTAAATGTTAAGATTGCTTTATTTCTGTTGTTATTACTTTGGTTTTTAGGTATAATATGGGCATTTAAAAAGCAAACTCAGTTTTGTACTTCTGTAAGTATGGAATTCTTATACCGGATTGTCGTTGGATTCATTCTTATCTTTACATTTTTCAATATTAAGGGACAGAATACCAAATGTCCAATGTCTTATTATTATATTGGAAGGGTACTTGCCACATTGGGGATATTGATTGTGTTCTGGATTTTCCCCCTGTCTATTTTTAGTCCAGAATATTTTATACCTATCAGTATCACTATAGTTCTTACTCTTCTCCTTGGAATTATTTTTCTTCTTGTTTATTATGGGACTTTTCACCCAACCAGAAGTGAAGAAACAAAATGTGATGAAATTGATGGAAAATCAGTTCAAAGAGATTGTAGAGTGAGGTATTTCCTGATGGAGTAAACTATTGATTTATGAGATATATTTTCTTATTTTATGTTTCATTGGTTAGTAAAGAAAATGTGTGTTATATGTGTGTGTTGTCTCTTATTTTTGCCACCTTTAATTTGAAATCAGTTCCAGTACATTAATCGTGAATATGAGAGAGCATAATATTTTTAAATTTTCTTTTTCTTTTTTTTTAATTTCAAAATATCGAGGGTATACAAATGTTTTTGTTACATGGATACGTTTTATAACGTTTAAATCAGGGCTTTTAATGTGCCCATCACTTGAATAGTGTTCATTGTACCTATTAGGTAGGTTCTTTATTTCATTCTGTATTTATTTTTTATTTTTTGAGACAGAGTCTTACTCTGTTGCCTGGGCTAGAGTGCTGTGGTGTCAACTAGCTCACAGCAACCTCAAACTCCTGGGCTCAAGCAATCCTCCTGCCTCAGCCTCCCAAGTAGCTGGGACTACAGGCATGCGCCACTATGCCCGCCTAATTTTTTCTATATATTTTTAGCTGTCCAATTATTTCTTTCTATTTTTGGTAAAGACGGGGTCTCTCTCTTGCTCAGGCTGGTCTTGAACTCCTGAGCTCAAACGATCTGCCCGCCTCGGCCTCCCAGAGTGTTTGGATTACAGGCATGAGCCACCGCGCCCGGCCTCTTTATTTATTTTTGAAACAGAATCTTGCTCTGTCACCCTGGCTAGAGTGCAGTGGTGTCATCATAGTTCACTGCAATCTCAAATTCCTGGGCTCAAGTGATCCTCCTGCTTCAGCCTCCGGA
>RJWJ010020921.1:0-28510 GCA_004363605.1 Indri indri | reverse complement strand
TTTTTTTTTTTTTTTTTTTTTTTGAGACTCTGTTTTTTTTTTTTGAGTCTCGCTCTGTTGCCTGGCTAGAGTGCCGTGGCCTCAGCCTAGCTCACAGCAACCTCAAACTCCAGGGCTTAAGCAATCCTTCTGCCTCAGCCTCCCAAGTAGTTGGGACTATAGGCATGCGCCACCATGCCCGGCTAATTTTTTCTATATATATTTTTAGTTGTCCAACTAATTTCTTTCTATTTTTAGTAGAGACGGAGTCTCGCTCTTGCTCAGGCTGGTCTCGAACTCCTGACCTTGAGCAATCCTCCCGCCTCGGCCTCCCAGAGTGCTGGGATTACAGGCGTGAGCCACCACGCCCAGCCTAAAATATCACCTCTTTGAGAGAGCTTTCCCTACCTCAGCTAAATATATAATGGAACCATGGCTTCTATCCCTGTGCAATTATTCTACAGTGTCTAATCCAGTGCTCTGTATTCACGATTCCCTACTTAGCACTCTAGCGCTGACAGCAGAGGGGAAAAGGAGTCTAAGGCATGTGAAAGTACGATACTGTAATGCAATTCTGATGCCAGCCACCTAGAGTTAGCGCACACTCTACAGGTTTAAGGGCACAGTCCCCAACAAGGCTGCCCTCAGTTCAGATGACAGTCATAAGCCTCGGGGTCCCCAGGCCACCTGCACTTCTGACCAAAACTGGCTACAAATTCAGGGGTTCCCACAACCCCCTCAGGTTCAATAACTTGCTAGAATGACTAGAAACACAGATGCAGGAAAACATTATACTTATGATTAGAGTTTTATTATAAAGGATACAAATCAGGACCAGCCCAGTGAAATGTAAGGAGAGGTCTGAGAGTGTCCCAAATAGAGATCTGTGTCCTTTGCCCATAGAATCAGGACAGGTCACCCTCCCAGCACATCCATGTGTTCACCGACCAGGAAGCTGACCAAAACTTCAGTGTCAAGAGTTTTTATCAGGGTTTCACTACGTAGGCATGATTGATTAAAATCATGGGACATGTGGTTGAACTCAATCTCTAACCCCTCTTCCCTCCCTGGAGATCAAGCTGATATCACTCAGCTCAAAGTCTAATCATATGGCTGGTCTTTCTGGCATGGTCAGCTTCCATCCTCAGTCAAATCTTAGCATAAACTCAAGTGTGGTCTGAGATCAAATTTCAATATAAACTTAGGCATGTTTTAAGGTCAAATCTCAACATAAATTCAGGTGTGGTTTGAGGGACCCACCACGAATAAGAAAGACACTGCTATCACTTGGGAAGTTCTAAGTATTTAGAGTTTCCCTCACAGTAACTGAGACAAAGGCCAGGCAAATTCTTTATTATACAATGAAGGGGGAAGAGAGTTTATGCTAAAAATCTTATTAATTTTGAAAGCTATAGATCATCTGTGTCCTAGGAGATGGGAAGTAGACCATGTGTTCCTCATTAAGGTGGTCTCAAGACCTGCTCTGCTCCCAACTTGGTCCACTTTCCCAGTCCTTGTGAAAGAGGCACCCAACTAGCCATTTAGCAGACATAAAAAATGAGTTAGAAATCAGGCACCCATCCGCCCATCACCTACTCCTCACAGTGCCCTGCGTATCACACGAACTACTGAGTAGGCCCCCTGATACAGACCATGCAGCTTTGGTAAGGCAACTAGATATCTGCTACATCCTTATCCCAGCTACCCAGAAGAACCTCTTGCAAACAATGAAGAGGTAAGAGAGGGGAAAATCTAAACTACCTCCCACCCCTGATATGCAGGAGGGGGAAAAAAGTACCAAGACAAAAGGGTTTAGGAGCTTTTAATGCTTAAATTGAAAAAATCACAAGCTGTGTTTTCATAGTCATTGGTCCATCTCTGGCAGGGCAAGAATGTGCCCCTCGCCCTGGCCACAGGTGGAAGCTCAGACTCCCCCACAGCAAGGTCTTCAGAGTGGAGAGGGGTTCCCCTTGTAGTGCAGTGCAGTGACACCCCAACCCAGAGGCAAGAATGCAAGGAGAAGAATATATAATGAGCACCCATATGCCAGGCCTATGCAAGGCACTTTCCAGTGTTTTCTCAGTTAATCCTCACACCAACCCCAAGAGTAGGCATCCCCATTTTACAGATGAGGAATCCTGAGGCTTAGAGAGGCTAATGAATTTGTCCATCATCAAGTTCACAAGTCTGTCAAAGCCGGGATGAAAATCCAGGTCTTCTGACTTTCCCACTTCGCCACACTGAAGTCTCCCTCTGGTCCAGCCTCAGCTTCCCATAAGAAGTTCCCTTTTAATATCATGTCCCATGTATGTCCTGGCCCTATGAGGAAAGGCGTCAGCAGCAGGATAGGTAGGGATCCTGGCAAGATTCCTCTGAAACAGCAAATGTGACCTTAGAAGTCACTGCCTAGGTCACTCTCCGCTGAATAGCGTTTCCCAAGGGAACAACGAGGTAGAGCAGTCTGCGAGGGCAACGGAGCCCGCCTCCTGCCAATTCTCTGTGGAGTCAGATACCGCAAAAGGGGCAATGCTCAAAGGAAGGTGAAGAAAGCAGGAGTCAGGGGGGCGAACAGGAGTAGTGTCAAAACTGCCACGGCAGGTTGGAAGGCAGTCAACAGATCAAAGAACATGTTTCCCAGCAACCGGGGAACCCAGAACCTTTTGGCTCTCATCCAGGAGATGTCTTGTCATCTGCTTGCTCAAAAATGACTCGGAAGCCTTGAATACATCCTACGCCAGGCCCCAGGGGTATTCACTTCGATAGCAGGGGCAGCAGCCCCAGCTCATTCAGTCTTTCCTTGGCTACTGCCTCCCAGCCCTTGTTGGCCTGGGGGTTACGGGGAGAGGGATGCAGCAGCCCCTCCACCTGGACCTCTGGCATCAGGCCCGACAGAGCCCGCCGGGCCCGCTGCTCCGCCACTCGCCCCACTCCCACCACCAGCCGCACCCCCAGCAGCTGCACCTGCCGGCAGAGGGCTGTGTCACAGATCCCAAGAAGCTGTTCTCGCTGCTTGGCAGGCAGCTCAGCAGGGGTGAGGTTGCGCCCACTGGGAGTCAGGAAGAGCAGAGGACACAGATTGTGGACAAAGCAGTGACGGAAGAAGACCTCAGGCTGTCCACAGAGGTTCTGGAAAAAGCCCCAGAATCGGGCACCGCTCACTTCCGACTGTGGGCACTCCAGTCCCAGCACTGGTCGTTTAGGGTGCTCTTGGGGAGGGGTCAGCACAGGCCCCCCAATGCCCAACCAGTCCCGGACCATGCTCACTTCCCCAAAGGGCACCTGTGAGGAAAGAGAGAAGCGCGAGTCTTCATACCAGAGACCTGATGCCTGGGCTCTGGATCAACTGACCCCTACGCACCTTCACTGAGGATCCAGCCAGGACCCATCCACCCACACCTCCACCCGAGGCAAGGATTCCTGGCCCTGTGGTTTGAGCCTGTCCGTCTTTCTCCAGTGTTTCATTATGGACTGTGGTCCAGAAGAATCTATCGTTTGCCTCTATCCTCACTAGCCTTTGGGACCAAGTACAGGGAGTACATTGAGATATCTGGCCCTACATAGGGATTCATGGTTAGTATTAGGGACAGACAGATGGCCTGAGACAGAAAGGCAGCTGGAATTAAAGAAGGTACAAGGGCAGGGCTGACCACTGCTCTCTGGGTGCCCTCTCAGCCCCAGGCCTCAGGCTGTCATTTCCATCGATCATTATTGATCACCTTTCATCACCCAGTCGGGGTCAATAAAAGCGATTGAGCCTCCTGCCCTGAAGCCTCTTCCCCCCTCCTCCACCCGCCAAGCACCCCCACTGAGGGTCAGTCACTCATCCCGAGCTCTGAAAGGAAAGCAGGCAGGCCCTGGAGCCTGGCTCTGGTTTTAACCTCTCCTCAGCTAAGAAACAGAACCCAGGTTGCCAAAATGCCCTGCATCTCTTACATACCCACCCCCGTCAACCAGTCTCTGAGGTCCCAGCAGTCCCAGTCCCTCTTCTGACCCCAACCACACCCTAGGGACAGGGGAGATCCGGCAAGGTAAGGTTAAGAAGGAGCTGGCGGAAGGAAAGGCTCTCAGAGGCAATTAGTGGACAGCTCACAGGGAAAACGGAACTACCATTAATGTGCTTGGTTAATTACGGGTAGAGAAGCCAGGAGAGTGTCTGAGACCACAGGAGCCACTGTATGTACTGGGAGAGGCTGGGGCAGGGGGACCCACACAGGTCCACAGCCATGCACGTGCTCCTCCTCCACACCACACCAGCCAAGCATCCACCTTGGAGCCTCACATTATACCCACTGGAGAAGCCAAGCCCTTTACCCCAGTCTGGGCCATGCCAAAAGGTCCCGGGTTCATCCCCAGGAAGAGAACTTGCTTGGGGCCCTGGCAGTAGCGAGTCACATAGTTGCGATGTGGCTCCCACGCATACTCCACAGGATTGTAGATGATGCCCACTGGCTCTGAAAACTGCAACTGGCTCAGCTCAGCATTGAGCCGAAGCTCCTCCTCCAGGAAGCCCTCAGCCAAGCTTCGAGGGCAGGGCTGGGGCTCCATCGAGGCACCTGTAGGCTCATGGAGCGACCCCAGTGGGAAAGCCTGGGGCACAGCCATGCTGCTGTCACCTGGAAAAGAGACAGAGGCTTCATCAGCCCTCAGCCACAGAGTCAGTGCCCCTACTTCTATCTCCTGGGCTCAGGAGGGACCCTGAGTGACCATGTCAGTCATCCACCAACTGCCAAGTAGGACTGAGCTCATCTCAGTTCTTGTTAATGAAGGTCCTTCCCCTCCCCACTTCCAGTATACTTGCTCTTCACATATCACCTGGAGATGACAAGCCGTAACCACCAGACACCCCCCACTCCAAACCTCCTTTCCATCAGGCATAGGTCTGAGTCACGAGTTCCTAGGCCACGCCAAGCACATAGTAGGTTCTCCATAAACATTTACTGGTGGCATCCTTTCAGCACCTTTAATGTCATCCTTAATTAAAAAAAAAAAAAAAAAGCCTAGCCAGGATGGGGTGTGTCCTGGAAACCACAGTGCTAAAGAATAACGCAGGGGCACAGCCACAGCCCAGAGACCTAGGAGGGCTAATTACAAAAGCTTCCAGGTGGTGAGCTATTGCTCCGCACCAGGTACACCTCATTGATCCTCACAACAACCCCATGAGGTGGGTATTACTGCTCCCATGCTACAAGTGAGGACACTGAGGCTTAGCAAGATTAAGCAACCTGTCCAGGGTCATACAGTTAGCAAGCAATGAAGGTGTGGATTTGAACCCAGTCTATCTGGCCCAAGGCTATGCTCTTAATCAGCCACACCATCTTGCCTTAGATGGTTTGATCAGCCACCCCACTAATTCTACAATCCCCTAACCCCAGCCCTGCTTCTTTCCAGGCATTCAAGAATAGTGAGTAAAAAGTCAATTAGCAAAAAAAAAAAAAAAAGAATAGTAAGATATCACCAGACTCAGACTACTCTTGCAATTTATGCAACCATGGTTAGAGCCTCGGGTTTCCTCACCCAAATACTAAGAATAATATTTCTCACTTCATAATGTAAGGATGGAATGAGATGTTATGTGTCAGTGAGGGGAAGAAGAGGGGAAAGGGAAAATAGGAGAGGAATTGGAAAGGAACAGGGGGGAGGAAGGGGGGAGGAAGGGGGGAGGAAGGGGGAGGGGAATCTGCATTTTAAGCAAGCTTCCTCAGGTGATTCTGATGGGTGGTGAAAGCTGAGAAGCACTGCCTGTCACCATGGTTGGTTGTGGCTTCTTCATGAATTCACACCTCGCCTCCCCAACTAGACTTGGGCAGATCAGGGGCCAGCCCTGTTCAATTTCCCTCCACAGCCCAGGGCCCTGGCTCCTATTAACTACTCAACAAACACCTGCTCAGCTCTGTCCATCTCTTCTTTTTCAACCTTGTTTTTTGTTTTTTCGTTTTTTGTTTTTTTTTTTTTTGAGACAGAGTCTCACTCTGTCGCCCTGGGTAGAATGCAATGTCGTGATCACAGCTCACTGCAATCTCAAACTCCTGGACTCAAGCAATCCTCCTGCCTCAGCCTTCCGAGTAGCTGGGACTGCAGGCATGTACCACCACACCTGGCTAAATTTTTCTATTTTTGGTTGAGACGGGGTCTCACTCTTGTTCAGGCTGGTCTCTAACTCCTGATCTCAAGCGATCCTCCCGCCTCGGCCTCCCAGAGTGCTAGGATTACAGGTGTAAGCCACTACACCTGGCCTCTCAATCTTGTTTAAAACTACCCTTCTAAGGCCAGCCTCCGTGGCTCACACCTGTAATCCTAGCACTCTGGGAGGCCGAGGCGGGAGGACTGCTTGAGATCAGGAGTTCGAGACCAGCCTGAGCAAGAGTGAGACCCTGTCTCTACTAAAAATAGAAAGAAATTGGCTGGACAACTAAAAATACATAGGAAAAATTAGCCAGGCATGGTGGTGCATGCCTGTAGTCCCAGCTACTCGGGAGGATGAGGCAGTAGGATGGCTTGAGCCCAGGAGTTTGAGGTTGCTGTGAGCTAGGCTGACACCATGGCACTCTAGCCAGGGCAGCAAGAGTGAGACTCTGTCTCAAAAAAAAAAAAAAAAGCAAAAACAAAACACTACCCTTCTACCAAGGAGCCATTCCTGATGGATTCCTCTCCACTTCTATATCCTGAGTTCACTCAAGGTTCAGCTGCCTACTTTGCATTCTGCTTGCTTTCCAGGGCTTGGCAGGCTCTGAGTGTGTTTCCATCCCATCTGGGCCTCCCATGCGGCAAGGACCATTGTTCTTCCTCCCTCTCAATCACCTGTGCAGGTCAAGAGTGACCTCTTCCCCCAAATGAGACCTCAGTGTTAACACAACAGCTTAATCAATGAAACTAGTCTCTACTTAGCCTAGGGGAAGTGGGAGAGAAAAATAAATAAATCCAAGGCCAAACTTAGGAAGTCCTTCCCCAGACAGATATCAGAAGTCTTTAATCTGTCCAGGTGGCTACCCAGGATGAGCTGGGCTCATATGAAAGCTGAGAAGGGAGCTGTGGAGAACTCAAATGTTTCAAGGAACCTTGCTTTGCATTACCCCATGTAGCACCAACATTAGCAGATTGGCTGCTCCAGTTCCAGGATCTCTCTCAAGTTCTAAGTTGGGTCTACTTCTGACATTTAGAGACCTGTGCTGGAAACAGCAAGGTTGGGGTACACAAAGAGTGGTAAGGTCTTACTTTCAGTGTTCCAGAGTTTCAAAGCCTGATCTGACAACAAGAGCTATAATAGGCTAGAAGCCAACTGACTTTAATTCTAGTCCCAGTTTCAACTCTAAGAAAGTTCTCTTGAGCAAGTCATTTAACTCTCCTCTAAGAAAATCACATATTCCATCCAACCTACTACCACCTGTTAACTCATTTATTTTCTTCAATATTTATGAGTCTCTTGGTGGGGAAGAAATCCAAGATGAATAAAATGTAGGCCAGGCTTTCAGTAAGCTCATAAACTACTGTGAGAGCGCTGATACACAACTAACTGTAATACAGTGTGCTTTGAGATTTAATATCCTGAACACTATGGGAGCCCAAAGGAGGAACTCGGAAGTTCTACCTAAAGTCACCAAGAGCCAGAGGCTTAAGAAATGTAGATACTTTATAAAATACAGTGTCATATTACATTAAGCACAAAGGCAGCAGAGTGTGACCTAAAGATAAGTCTGGCCACCAAGGCCGGACTTCAGACTGATGTCAGACTTGTCTGACATCAAATCGAGTAAGTGAAGAAGGAATTTAAAACATTCTATCCATTCCCTTGTTCCTTGGAGGCATTCAGAAAATCCTTTTTCTTCTTCTTCTTCTTTTTTTTTTTTTCTTTTTGAGACAGGGTCTCACTCTGTCGCCCAGGCTGGAATGCAGTGGCCAATCATAGCTAACTATAACCTCCAACTCCTGGCCTCAAGTGATTCTCCCGCTTGGGCCTCCCAAAGCACCGGGATTACAGGTATGAGCCACCGTGCCCAGCCAATAAGAAAATCTTAAACTAATGATAATGATATAATAGTAATAATAGAGCGCGGACTCAAAAAGATCATCTCATCCCTTCTCCTGGTACCGAGGAGGCCGACAGCTAAGGCACCACACAAAACCTCCGCCTTCGCCCGCTGGCCCCGCCCAATGGGAAAGCCTTGATCCCGCAGGCCTCCCGGCGGTTCCGTAGGCTGCGCTACCCCCGCACTGGGTCTAGCCCCAGACAGAGCAAGGGGCCCCACGCACAGCCACTCTGACTACCCGCTCGGCTGAGCCCCGAGATCCCTCAGCTCGCCCCAGGCTCCCAGCCTTCTACTTCCTCACCTGGTCCAGCTCCCCATCTTGTTTCCGTTTCCTTTCCCCACCCCCGGCGCGAAGGGCAGTGGGAGTCGTAGTCTACAGTATTTAAAGAAGGAGATTGGCGTAGCCGTGGCCACTTCCGCCGGAAATGCTCAAATCTCCGGAAGGCGTGCTGAGTTTGCCCTAAGTGACGCTGGGGGTTGTAGTTTGTTTTTTCCATCAGGATTAAATCAAGAATTCTGGAGAAGTGAGAGGCCAGGGTCTGTTAAAGACCTGGAAAATCCTAGGTTCTAGCCCTAAACGGTATCACCCTTCCCAAAGTTCATTTACAATACTTTTCCCACAGGAATTGCTAATCAGGAGGTCTCAACCACCTCCAATCCCTCCCCACCTGTGGGTAAAACCATTTAACTCTAGAGAGTTAAATGACTTGCTCAAGAGAACCTTCTTAGAAATGAAACCGGGACTTCCCCAGGTATAAAAGAGCTCTCCTTTGCAGCCCTCCAAGGGCCATTACCGTGTATAGAACATCCATGAAAGTATTTCTGACATCTCCTAGCAACCCTTTAGCAAGAGCCTCCCCACACTACTGTCCAAGCCCGTCTCACATCTTCACCATTTTGACTTCTCTGCCTCCTCTGCCTTACTGTCTGCCCAGCCCTATAACCTGCTGTATTAGTCAGGGGTCTCCAGAGAAACAGAACCAACAGGGTAGCTACTTATCTATCTATTACAGGAGATTAATTCTGGGAATTGGCTCACAGGATTATGGAGGCCGAGAAGCCCCACACTTTGCTTGATCTTCTGTCTGTAAACTGGAGAAACAGAAAAGCAGGTGGTGTAATTCAATCCCAGTCCAAAGGGGTGCCAGGTCCTCACTGCTATGAGTCCCAGAGCCTGAAGGACAAGGTCTCCAATGATGTCTGAAAGCAGAAGACGATGTATGTGCCACCTCACAAAAAGAGAGAGAATTTGCCCTTCCTCCACATTTCTGCTCTCTTGGGCCCTCAAGGGATTGGATAATAGCCACCCACATTGGTGAGGGTGATATTCTTCACTCAGTATATCAATTCAAATGCTAAACTCTCCCAGAAACACCCTCACAGACACATTCAGAAACAATGTTTTACCAGCTGTCTGGGTGTCCCTCAGCCCACTCAAGTGGACACATAAAATTAACCATCACACCTCCCATCTTTCCAAATACCCTATCCAGGAAGTCTTCCCTGACCAATCCTAAACCATGGCTACACTTAACAGTCCATTCCCCCACCCTATCCCATCCCAATACCTATGTTCAAAACTGTCCTGTTCCTAGTTTAGTTCTTGTTCTCCATTTGGATCTGTTTCTATGTCCTGACTCTAAGACATTCATTAGACTGGAAAACCCCGAAGGCTAATTATCTTCTAGATTTGTCCCACCCCCACCCCCTGCATACACACCGAGCACAGCCAGGACATAAGCAAGAAGTAAGGTCTCTCTGTAGGGGATAGGGAGTGAGACTAATGACCCCAGAACAGGAAGAAGTGAGAGAACAAGGATGCCACCCCCTTCCCAAGACCTGCCTGGTCTCCTATCAACAGACAAAAACTTAACGGGTACAGCAAGAGTTTCAGGGAGCTGTGAGCAGTGACCCTCTGACATCAAAGGCGAGAACCACCCCTACACTTCCAAGACTTTGGAAACTGAATTAATCATCCAACTCCTGAAGCCCATTATTTTCTGAGCCTTAATTCATACCAGACTCTCTCCTTCTCTTCGTCTCTCTCTGCCTTTGTAAATTTATCTCTATCTCTGGTCTCTTGTACAGCTTTCTCTCTGTATCTGTGTCTCCCTCTGTGTACATTTCCTTGTTTCTGCTTCTTGCCCTGGAATGACTGAAATGTGAGGATCTGAGCTTCTAGAACAGGCTCCCCCATCTCCATGTATCTACACGTTTGTGTGTTTCTGACCAAAAATAAGATGGAGGGAGACCTCACTGTGATGTCAACTCATTGCTTACAAATTTTAGGATCTCCACCATTCCATGGACAACCCTCCTGCCCACCCCGCCCCTCTGCCCTTGCTTGTCCAGCACTTCCAGTTTCTCATCTTGGCAGCCCCTCCACACTCCACGTCTGCTTCTGACAGGGCAGCAATGAGTGAAATGAGTGACCAGCAAGCAGAGATCCACCAGGACCCCTACCCCCCTAGTTCCACTTCCTGGAAGAATTGGATAACTGTTTCTGTGCCTATAAGTCCACCTATCCCAGGAAGCCCAGAGAGAGAGAGTCCAGATATGAGGAGAAACTCAGGCTTGGGCAGCCTGCAGTGAGTCCCTACAGCTGACCCCAGAGGGACTGAAGTGCCTTCTTGAGTCCATGCTGCTCCTCCTCAACTGGTAAATCATTCTCGGGAAAGATGGAGGTGAGGAGATCTCCTGAACTGGGCATGCTTAGAAACAGAGCCCCAGAGACTGTCAAAAGATAGAGCCCGAGAGATGAAACAGGGGATTGGGTGTAGCCCTCCCAACCAGCCTTGTCTACTTCTTAGTCTCCTGGTCCTCTGGGAAGTCTTCAAGAGGCCGGCTGCCGGTGATTTATGGATAGAGCTTTGCGGGCCAGGAGCAGAAACAGACCCAGATTATGCCCCAGGTAAGAGCTTAGAGAGCTGGGTCACCTGGCCTGGGGTGGGGTCCTGGGCTGCCCACCAGCCTGCTCCTCTGGCCTGAGCCTGGGCGGGAAGGAGTTAACCTGCTCACTTGTTTTCCTTCGGTTTCCTTGGGCTGCTGGGGCTGTGTTGGGCCATGAGCGCCATCTATCGGCGTCTGCAAGTCCTAGCTCTGAGTCCCAGCTTACTTGGGTTTCTAGATAGATCTTTCAGCCCTTCCCCTGCCTCTGTGCTTCTCCTAGAGAAGGGCTGTCTAGCTGCAGGGCCTCCAGCTGCGGAAAACAAAGATTAGGAATTGGAGAAGATGAGGGCCAGGTTTCCCTCTCTCTAGGTACCAGGTGTCACCTGATCAGCTTCCACTCACTGCCCCTGGCCTGGGGAACCCCAAAGGGGATTCTGGTGTTTACCTTTTGGTGTAGCCACCTTCCCCAGCTCCACTACATTGGACCCTGTCTCAGTCAGCCCAATAAACATTGAAAGAGCACTGGAGAGAAAATGCAGCATAGTGGAGGACTTCGCAGTGTGGGCTCTGGAATCAGGCTGCTGGATTTGACTCCCAGCTCTGCCACTTACTAGTAGTAGCCTTGGGCTTGTTACTTAATTCCTGTGCCTCGGTTTTCTCAGCTGTAAATTGGGATAATCATTGCAATCTATTTCTTCTTTTATGATAATTGAATGACTTATATAAGGTGCTTAATATAGTGCCTAGCATAGGATTTGCACTCCATAAAGGGTAGTTTTTGTTATGACGGTGGCCAGGGTCTCAGGCAGATACAAGTCTGAGTACCCAAGATCCAGGCTATAGAGCCATATCAGACACACAAGCACAGAGGACAAGATTGGGCAACTAATCCCTGGAGATTTCAATAAAGACAATGACCTGCATACAGGGCTAGGTTTGGAGATTGAAAGTTCAGGATTGCAAGGAAAGTACTTTTTAGATCTCCAAGGTCAGCAAGAAATGGGATGAGGGGTTGGAGAAAGAAAGGCTTGAGGCCAGGGGCAGTGGCTCATGCTTGTAATCCTAGCACTCAGGGAGGCTGAGGTGGGAGGATCTCTTGAGGCCAAGAGTTAGAGACCAGCCTGAGCAAGAGTGAGACTCCGTCTCTACAAAAAATAAAAAAAAAATCATCCAATTAGCCGGGCATGGCGGTGCACACCTGCAGTCCCAGCTACTTGGGAGACTGAGGCAAGAGGATTGCTCAAATCTGGGAGTTTGATGTTGCATTGAGCTATGATGACGCCACTGCACTCCAGCCCAGGTGACAGAGCAAGACCTTGTCTCAAAAAAAAAAAAAAAAGGAAAAAAAAGAGTCTGAGGTAAAGATGTAGGAAGGAAATGCCATTAAAGAACAAGCATTAACAGGTCCTTTAAAGTGTCCCGATTTAGGGAAGAGCAGAAAGGTCCTTGATGTGTGAGGTGAGCTAGGGCCACTGCATCCCAAGGACATGTCCTTGGCCCAGGCACAAAAGTCTTGAGGGTTGATCAGACTCCTCAGGCCTCCAGAGGTGTATCGTATCACAGCCACATTCCAGCTCTGCGAGGATGAAACCCTCCGTGTCTTTCCCCCAGCCAGCTGGGGAGGGGACTCACAAATAGAGAAAGCTACCTGCAGGTCCTACAGGAGCCACTCCCACCTCCCTCCCAGAAGCAGAGAACCAGGGGAGCTAGGCTGTGAGTCCCCCATTTGTTCCTTAATGGGTTCGGCCGTCTCCCAGTCTGTGTCTCCGTATCTCTGCCTTCCACCTGACCAGCAAAGGGGCACATGGGATTCCTCTCCGAGGGCTGAGGAGGAGGCAGAGCGGTGCCTCTCCGTTAAGACAGAAAGGCAGAGTCAGTGGTCCCTGGCTCAGCTCCAGAGCAGCACAGCCCAGCTTTGTGGGCTGATGCCCACTTAGCTAGAGACAGGTGATAGCCTCCAAGTCTCCCCCACTCAGGTGTCCTTCATCTCCTGGGGCCTGGATACCTGGGTCCCCAGGAAAGGAGCAGGAACAGGCTCGATAGGCTGATTTGCATCACTTACTTGGGAAGCAATTATCGGAGGAGCTGTCAGCTCAGCGCAGCTCTCTTCTCACTAATCGGATTTCACCAGAGCCCGGGGCTGGGGGGGTGCTGAGTAATTTGGCTTGATGCAGTGGTGGGAGATGTCGGGGCCAGGAGGCCGGACAATCTGTCTGAGTGGTGTTAGAGTTGTCCAGAGCAATTATCCTGAGGGGACCACACAGACTCAAACAGACAGCCGAGGGGCCTGGACTGGTCCCCAAGACCTGTAGCAGGAAGGATGGAAAGTAGACTTTTGGCAGAGTGGGAGGAGCATCTCTCACAGGTTGAGCTGCATTAAGCAACTAGAAAGAGAAGTCAAGATGAGTCTGGGAGAGGGGCCAAGTAACAAAGTGGGAAGGAGACCCAAAGATCCCAGCTTCCAGCCTGCTCAACACCCAGGCCCTGCCCTGCCCTGCACCCTAGGGAACCAGCAACAGAGCAGGAACTTGAACCAAGCATGAGTCTTCTGAGCCCTGCTCCTCCCCCTGCAATTTGCCCGGACAACTTTCCTTGCCCCTGTCCTGGCTCTGTCATTTGCCTTCTCTTGCTCCTGCAGCCATCTTGGACATGTCCCCTCCTTCCCACCCACACTGCCCCACTCATCTCTCACCAGGTTTTGCAATGGACTGCTGACCCCTCTCCCACCCTTCCAGAACAGTGATAGGATGACAACAATAACCGACCTTTGCTGGGTGCTTGGTCCACACCAGACACCACCCTAAGTGGCACAGATTCCCTCATTTAATCCTCACAAAAACACTTTGAGGAACATACTCTTATATCCCCATCTTACCGATGAGGACACTGCTACTGACGACTTCCTGAAGAGAAGGACCACATCTGATCTTCGCATCCGAGCTGCCAGGATAGCCCTGGTGCAGGGCTGATGTACCATAAATGTCTGTTGACTGAATCGATGATTGAATGAACGATTTACCCTGTTCGCTACTCCCACTGGCCTCCTGGTAGTTACCACATCCCTGGCTCAACCTTCCAGCTCTCCCGTGTTCTGACCACCTCAGCTTGGCGTCCCTCCTGCCTCTGCACACACTCCCGCGTGCCTTGGAGAGCTGGACTTACTCATCCTCTCCTGCCTTTGTACAATGGCCCATGTTGTCCCTTTGCCTGGAACATTCTTCCCACCCCATCTCTGCCATTGAATACATTCTACCCCTCCCCAAGGCCAAGTCAAATGCCACCTCCCTTGGAAGCATTCCCTGATCTTCCCTTTGCTTGTACCTCCCTGGTGACCCTTGTCACCAACTGTTAAGAGTTTCACTTGTTAAAATGCCAATGGCCCCGCTAGACTGTGTTCAGACTTCTCCCTCCTGAGCACAGGGTGGCTGCCTTGTTATACCTGTTAGGTGCTCAATAATACCATGGAAAACACGATAGCTGCTCTATTTTGCTTTATCTCACTCAGGGATGCCCTAAGAGCAGGTCGAAAGGAGCATGGGACTTTCAAGGAAACTTGGAGTCAGTGATCTGGCATTTAGCAGCAGTATGACCTTGGGAAGATCATTACCTCTCCGAATCTGGGGCCAGTCTTTTCATCCTTCACCAGGAAGAGAGGATGGCAATGCCTACCTTGCAGGACACATGACACATTCTCATCTTATCTGCTCAGGGTCTGTCAGATAGGCTGTGGGGATGTGTCTGTCTCTCTCCATCTTTCTGCCTCACTGTTGAGCCTCTACCTCTTTGACCCTCATCAATTCAGGCACATAGCCCAGGAGTTCTACCACTCAGCTCCCTCACTGTCACTCAGGCATGTCAACCTTCCTGATGTTCCCACTCCCAGGGGTGGCCTCACCCTTTCCCAGGGAGCCCAGAGGAACAGCCCCACCTTGGCTCCACCACCCCCTTAACAAGTGAGACCTGAGTTCTCCCTCTGAAAATATTAATAATAAAGAAAGAAGGCATTGGGCATAGAACTGGATGCAAATTGGCCTGGATTCTCAGGCCGAGAAAGAGAATGCCTGAGCGGTGGACCCAGAGAAATCCTGGGCTCGTTTGCATGTCATTTGCATTATATTTACATGTGATCAATTTCATGTTCAAATGCACAGTTCTCCCTCCCCGGTTTTTCTCCCCCAGGGTCCCCTCAGCCTCTGCACCCCCATCTCTCCCCTGAGCCCCTGACCCTCTTCTCCCAGCCCCTGCCACAACCCTCCTTATCCTTTCTCCTTGCCAGTGTCCCCAGCCCCCAGCTTCCCGCTCTACCAGCAAAGACCCACTTGCCCAACACCCAGAATAGCGTCCTGGGGTCTTACCCCATAGTTCGGGAGGGGCATCCCTGCCTGCCCCCTCCCTGCCCGAGCCGGGCAGGCGCAGCAGACAGCAAGCGCGCCTCTCAGCAAATCCCAGCCCCATTCAGCCTGGTGATTAATGGCGCTGCCCTCCCCATGAACCTGCCTTTAATACTGAGGAAGTTATGAAACCGCTATACATCAGCAGCTCCGGCCCCACTGCCCCCGCCCGCCTCCTCCTCCCCTCCACCCTCCACCCTCTAGCTCCCTCTTCAAAATCTCATTTGGGCTCCTGCCTCCTGGGCCCACCCCTCCTCTGGCCTTTGCTGCGGGGAGGAGGGTGTCTGCCCTGCTGCCGTCCCTGGTGAGGACCACATCTCATTTTCCTTTCCTCTCTTCCCCCCTGCTCCGCCCTCTCTCCCTCCCCACCCCCCCACGGCTGCATCTCCGGGCCCATTTAGAATTGCTGACATTTTATCTGCATTACATACATCACTCCGTCCCCAGCAGCCATCTCTCATGGATTGTCGGGGGGCGAGGGCGGGGTGGTCTTCAGCTTGGAAGATTGTGAGGAAACAGGGTGGAGGTGGAGAGATAGATAGCACTTCCTCCACACCCCTCTACCCTCAGGGTCCGCTCCCCAGCCACCGGAGAGCTTGTGCAGGTGGGAGCCTAGGATGGATGATGGCAGGGGTTGTACCCTAGCCTCCTTAGGCAAGTCGCTGCTACCTCACAACATCAAAAGACCTTTTCTTAGACCGCACAGACTAGGGAAGGTCATGTTGCCCATCCTCCTGCCATGGGGCTCCTCCGCGGGAGATTATGAAAGTGGTTGTTTAACCTCTCCGCTGACCTGCTCTAATATTTTCCACACCTCCCTTATGGGAAGTCCCTCTGAATGTCTAGCCACTGTGCCTCATGCTGCAGTCATTATTTTCTTTTTCCTTTGTCCTTAGAAGGTTGATGGGCAATATTGTTCCTCAAATGCATTAAACCCCTTGTTAGGATGTCCAAGCAATCATAAATACAGTCACTCTTCCACACTCCTGAGACTTATAAACACAATAGGAGTCAGAGGCTGGAGCTATCCTAGAAAGGAGGAAATTGAGATCCAAAGTTAGGAGAAGGAGGCAGGAACCTATCCAAAACCAGGAGGCAGGCCAGGCTCCCAGCAGGCAGTTTTCTCTCCATGGAGAGATGGACAGACAGAGACAATGACAAACAGAGAGGTCTGGACCAACAGACAGACAGAAGAGGAGAAAGGAAGGGGGAACTGGGAGGGAGACAGGCAAACAAAGAGACAAACAAACAAAGAGCTAGACAGACAAAGGGACCGTCAGCCAGGGACAGGCCGACAGGCAAGAGGAAGCCGGCAGAGGCACTGGTGGGGCCGTACACATGAGAACAGCTCTCTCCGTCTGTCTCTGTCACTCAGGGTCTCTGCCGGCATGTGTCAGGGTCTCTGGGATGCTTTTTGCTCACTGGATCTTCATCTATCCATTTTCATGGGAATCTCTGTTTTCCTCAGGACTCTGAACAAACACACCGTCCGCTACCCTTTGGTCTCCCTGTCTGTGACCCCGTCCCGGTCACTCCCTCTGTCTCAGGTCATCTTTCTGACCTGTCCTTCACTTTCCCTCTCAGCAAAATTCAGACACTTCCTGCAGGCTTTGGGAAGCTCCCACCAGAACTGGGCCAGGCCCCCAGGGATGGACAGCAGGGGCAGGGCTCCGGCCTGTGGGGCAGCGCCCAGGCCTGGAGCAGGCAGACAGCAGTACAGGACTGTGTGCCCACGTCTAGCCGGGCTCGGCCAACCAGGCAAGAGGATCCCTGGCAGGGAAGGTAAAGGGCCCCACGGATCAACCCCAGACAAAACAGCCGCCAAGCACTGGCTGCAGGGGTGTGGCTGATTTACATGCTGTTTGCGTCTTGTTTGCATGTTCCTGACTACCAGTCATCTCCACAGACCCTGGCCCTCTGATTCCAGGCTCTTACCAGCTCAGTCTGGCCCCGGGAGGCTTGGGGTGGGAACAGGGCAGGATGGGGAGGGGGTTCACACACTGGCGCCTATGAGTGTCTGTCCTGCACCTCCTGACAGCACAAGTACATTCCTGCCCTGCCAAGCAGTGACTTCTCTCCTACCTTAAAGCCAGCCTCTCAACCCCGACAGCCAGCTAGACACACTGTCCTCCAAACATGACTTTCACTGTCCTGCCTCTGACCTTTGTCCCCTCGGTTCCCCTAGCCTTCCCCACTCCTCGCTCTTTTGTTTAGTATTACCCGTCTTTTAAGGGCAGGCACCAAGCCCTCCTCTTCCGTGAAGCCTTCCCTGGTCACACAAGCTCAGAGTGATCCTAAAACTACAGCTCTCAATGCTGGAAGGCACCTCAAGAAACCACACTTGGCCTTACCTGTCTTCAGGACGATGGTGCTTCACTGTCGCCATTTTATAGATGAGGCAGCTGAGGCCCAGGCTCGGTCATGTACGTTTCCCAGGGCAGGACAGCCAGCAGAGAGGGAGGAGATGAAGGCCCAGGGCACTCTGCATCCCCAGCTCCCACCCTCCCCTGTCATTCATGCAGCAGGGAGCCACGCCCTGTTCTGCATGGCTGGTGAGCTTACCATTAGGTACCGTGGCTCAACTTATGGATTGGGATTTTAGTCTGCCATAAACTCCCTGGGCTTCATCATACGGAACTACTGGCAGTTCCCTAAATTCTCCTTGCCCTTTCTTAGCAGCATGTCTTTGACCATGGTGGTCCCTCTGACAGGACCGCCTTTCTCTCCATCCTCTTAGGAACCTGATGAACTCCAGCTCATCCCTCAAAACCCATCTCAACTCCCACCTCCTCTGTGCAGCCTTTCCTGATTTCCCCCTCAGTTCCCCAGCACCATATTAAACCTCTGAGGCAGCGCTGTCACACTGCTGCTGACGGCCCAGCCATAAGTCCTTCAAGGGCAGGGACCACCATGTCCTGGTCAGCTGCTCCCCAGAACACACACAGACACAGCAGATGTTATTTAATGGAACCTTCCTTACCACCTTCCTTCCCCTTCCCAGGCCCACAGAACAGAAGCACCAACCTGCTGGGGTCAGAAAGAAAGACCAAGACGCTGGGGAAATATGCAAGAAGGCTCGGGAGGTGACACAGGGGTACAGGATGTACATCACTTATTTCCTATATAATCCCTAAATAGTAACTACCTAACTTAACGCTTAGTAAATGAACACGTGAGTGGGGAGAGGAAGGTGGAGGAACAGAGGAAACAGGAAACAGAGCCCAAGGGGGAGAGGGAAGAAGGAAGAAAGGGAGAACAAAGAGAAGGCAGAGAGGAGGTAGGTGCGGGCCAGAAAGGACCAGAGGCCGCAGGGCGTGAGGGAGAGGGAGGGGAAACAGGAGGAAGCCAGCGGAAGGAGAGAGGCCAAGCTCCTGACTCCAAGCATGTCCAGCAGAGGTCCTGGCCTTGGGCCTCAGTATCATTCCCGCCCCCATTTTCCCATCTGGAAGATGGACACATCTCCCCTTCTCCGGGAGCAAGTGAGGCTGGGCAGGGAGCACCAGCAACTCCGAGGTGGGAGCTAGTGTTCCCACCTTCCCTGCCGAGGTGGGAGCTAGTGTTCCCACCTTCCCTGCCGACGCAGGCGGGAGACAGAGGGTGAGCCAGTTGCCTCGGTGAGGCGGGTCTGACTCCCAAAGCCTGCACTTGCCGGGGCCCCAGCCCCTCTCAGCACCGAAGACAGGCAAGAAAGCGAGGCAGAGGACTTTTCCCGTCCCGCTTGGAAAGCCAAGGTGCAGAGAACAGAGGGGGACCAGCCCTCTCCACCCCCCGTGGAGGAGTGTGAAGTTGTGGTGTCATCTCCTGCTCCAGGAAGGGCCCCTCCTGCACCTACTCAGTCTTTGCCTAGTAGGTTGACGATATTCGATCTGAGACTCTTGAAGACCTCACTGGGGCTCTGCAGACACATGTAAGCAGATGCAGAAAACTGCTGCACCGTTTCATCCTTCCCTCTGCCATGGGTCACCAGCCAGCAGCAGCGGGTCAGGTATTTTACTATCCTTCCCTTTGAAAGACCCCACGTAGATCTCTTGCCCATCCCTAAAGCCCAAGGAGCCAGCAATGCCCATGGTTGTCTAAGGCTTGGAGATGCACAGTGGCGAGTAACTGTACCCGGTCCCCTCCCCCCACAGGAAAGTATAGGTGGGGGCTGGTTTCCCCAATCCTGCAGAACCAGAGCCTTACCCCAGACAGAGGAACAGGCAACTTCCCTGTGTTCAGCCTCTCTCAGATACCCAAGCCCAGTGGCCCATGCCCCTTTCTGTCAGGAAGTCCTTCCTGGTGTCTAACTTACATCTTTCCTGCTGCTGTCTATCCAGTCCTCAGCAGTGACAGGAGAGCAGGATCTGAGCTCTAACAGGGAATAGAGAAGAAAACAAGCACTTCACTTCAAGCCTTGGGTGGGGGAGTGGTAACACAATAAAAGAAGAGTGGTTCACTCAGCCCCCATCTCTCCCCCCAGTAGCAGTAGAAATGGAGGGTAGACAACTGGAAGGACTTCCTAACCGAGAGAAGGGAGGTAATTCTGGACTAGGATCACAAAGTGCAAATGCTGTGCCCCCTCTGGCAGCCTCCCAGCCTCGCAGAGACCCTCCTGTGGCAGCTGCAGGAGGGCGGCCAGCACTTCCAGAAAGGCTCAGTGTGGTGGGACTGCTGGGAATGCCTGCAGCTCCCACTGAAAGGAGAAAAACCTGGTCCCAGAGCCCCCTTGTGGCCATGCAGAGGCAGGACAGGCAGCTCTAGTCCCACCGCCCCGACGATCAGAGCGGGGGCCCAAGGGCACTGTGGCAGGGGAGGCAGCCCCAGTGCCCACCTTCTGTGCGAGGCCCAGTCCGCAGCCCCAGCCCCGGCAGCACCTGGTCAGGAAGCAGCAGAGCCTGGAGGGAGCACTGGAAGGGGAGGCAGGCTAACCCCATTCCATTCCTACTCTGCCACTCTCCAGCTATGTGACCCTGGGCACACCTCCCCACGCTGAGCCTCAGTTTCCTCATTTGTTAAAAGGGAATAAAAACTCCCCCTGGCCCGCCATTACCTCGCAGCAGCATGGTAAAAACCAAATGCAATAATACTGTTCTGTATGTGAACAGCTCTGAATCATTTTTAAGACTTTTCTTCAAATAGGTGGGGAAGCGGATTCTGAACTTGTAATGGAGGGTGTGGTTGGAACGGATGGGTTCTGCCCCTCTCTAAACCCACCACTCATGATCCTCTAGAGGGAGGGGACTAGGAGCCCTCAGAAGGAATAGCAGAAAAGGTCCCCAGTGTAGAACCCTCCCACCAATGCCTGCTTTCAAAAGGGCGGGACTGGTTGGTAAGCACCAGTTTAGAACAATAGTGGACAGGATAGCTGGCCTGGGGCCCCAGGGTGTACAGCGGGACATCAGGGAAGCCCAGGACATTAGTGTGTCCACCTCCTAGTGCCAGTGACCCCCTCCAGGCTTGTGCAGGCACGAACCCATCACACCTACCAGCTGACCCCAGGGTCGAGTGGGGACAGAGACCAGAGGGGCCTTCTGGGGCTTGGGCAAGGGCTAAGGGACCCCCAGGCAGGCATACACCCCCATGAGCCTCAGTCAGGGCACAGGTCCCAGAGCAGG
Organism: Indri indri; assembly: GCA_004363605.1. Lineage (NCBI taxonomy): Eukaryota > Metazoa > Chordata > Mammalia > Primates > Indriidae > Indri > Indri indri. The sequence goes on along the minus strand of RJWJ010020921.1, from coordinate 7,633 downwards.
GACCATGCACAGGGCCAGGGCGGGAGGTGCCCCAGCCCATCCTTCAGCATCAATGGGTCCCCAAGGAACCCAGGACCTCTGACCCCTCTGCCAGCATTCATGAAGAGGCCAGAGGATGGGCATGAAATCACCCTAGCAGGGGCCTGGGGGTGTGAACAGAAGGGACTGGGGAGAGGAAGGGTTATAAGCCTGGATGGAGACCAGTCTTGCCCCCTGGATCCATAGGCTTTTTTTCAGGATGACTCTCTGGCTATTTGGAAATTTTTCCAGGCCTGGAACCTTCTTGCTGGGATTGGAGACGATTTCTCCCTGGGGACTACTCTGGCTTCTTACCTCTGTTGTAAACCAAACAATTCCGATACCCTGAAGAGAAAGGAAGGGCCAAAACTGGTGACGGGTAAGAGGGAGGAGGCAGGCAGAACAGGTGACAGGATGATGCTCAAGACCTTTTCTCCTCCCCACTTAGGAGGAAGGGCCAGGGTATTCCTTCCAGGGTATTCGGACTCCCCTTGGAGGGAAGACTTGGGACAGATGACAGGGAGGGCTTCCCAGAAAAGGGTGGATGAGAACAATCTCTGAAAATATTTTAGATTAGAAACTGGAGATGACAGGGAGAGAGAGGAAGGGAAGAGGTAGGTGAGAGGGCAGGAGATGAAAAAAGGAAGTGTCTTGTCCATCCAAAGAAGAGAGTAGGAAAAAACGCCATGGATGTGAAGTGGTGGGGACCTAAAATAGAAAAAGCTCAGGATCGTTCCACTTGCCTTTCTGGGCTTGTTTCCTTCTCATCTGGAGTTTAAATGAGTGCAACTCAGGGCCTAGCGTTGTAGAAAGGCAAACACAGGGGCTTCCTCCAAACTGCAAGCAAGTAAATCAGAGCAGGAAGGGCCCTGGATGCCCCGCTAGCCTTCGGGGGAGGATCTGGGAGGTCCCTGCCTTCTACCTCTAGCACCCACCACCCGGCTGCCTGCCAGAATCCAAGACTCAGGGGAACAACCCTTGGTCCTGCCCCAGAGATCCTGGATCAAAGGGCCTCAGCAATTGGGATTTTAGCATCCCCAGGTGATTCTAAGTTATCTCTTGAGAACTGGCTTAGCCTTATGCTGTCACTTTTCAGCACAGGGAAACGAAGCCCGGAGAGGAAGAGCAACCTTCCCAGGTCACCATCTGCAGGCTGGAACCCACACATGCAGGCAGGGAGGGCGTCTCACTTCTCCTCCATGCCTCCTTAGCCCCTGACTCCAGGAAAGGTCTTCCTGACCTTACCGCTCAGTTCTGATGCTGTTGGGGCCTCCCTCCCACTCTCTGGCCCATGTACAGACCCCTCTTCTTTCAGTCACCAAGACCTGAGTTAGGCCCAAGCACCTGATGTCCATCCCAGCACCTAACACATGGCAAGTGCTCAGTAGGCATTTATGGGATGAGTAACTCCATCAGGCCTCCACCCAGGGAGCAGGAACTTGCCTAGAGTCCCTGGGAAGAGGCAAGGAAAAGAGCTGCTCACTCCTATCTTCTCCGGTCTGAGTCCTATAGGGAGCTGGGACCCAGGATACCTTGGTTCTAAGTTCTTCCTTGGCCACCTGAGCCCCACCCAGGGCCAGGAGAGCCACAGGACCGAGCTCTGCACACCAGCTCTGTGGTGCGGTTGCCTTGGTGAGCAGCTCATTCTCCAGGTAAATGCATGAGGTCAGCAGACGCCCCTGGAAGCCAGGCAGTGTCAGTGGTGTGAGAAGACCAAGGGTTATGGATGCTCCATTCCATCCCCAGCTGAAGGCCAGCAGGGATCATTCTGAGTGCTGGACACGGGGGTACAATTCTCATCCCCCAGCCTGGATGAGACCCACTTCCCTGCTCTAGCCCTTTCAGTCTGGGAGGTCCCCTCTGTCAGCCTGGGGGAGTATCTGCCCTGAAGGTCTCCTGATGCAGAAAGCCAGGAGGGCACAGACCATGAGAAGAGCAGATTGAGCTGGAGAAAGGGAGAGTGGAGCTGGCCATGCAAACTGCTCAGTGACCATTCGAAGTCACACTTTGAGTCCTGGCAGGCTGAGGACAGGTGGCTTAGAGTCAACCAGAGAAGAACAGGGAGATGAGATGCCAGTACTCAGAGTAGAGACAGCAAGAAGCAGAGAAGGTGGGGAAGAAGGAGGAAGAAACCAAGGCAGATAGGACGGGGCCAACGAAAGGAGAGAACCTGCTTCTATGTGCTTCAATTTCCCCTTGGAAGCTACTGCCCACAGCAAGGCCCCAGCATCCAGCCTCTCATGGGAGCCCCCAGCCCTCCCCCGCCCAGTGGCTAGGCTTCCCCGTGGGTTCCCAGAGCACCCAGAGCCCTTTCAGGAGGCGCACAGAACACCTGACTGGAGTCAGAAGTCCAAGTTCTAGGTCTGCATCTGCCCCTAATGTGCTTTGTGATTTTGAAAAAGGACCCACCCCACCTGGGCCTTGGTTTTCCTAGCTGTTAAATGTGGAGAGCACACTAGGAGGCCTTTAAGGTCATCTCCATGTGCTCTGCTCTAAGAAAACATAATGCCAAGTACTTAGAGATGGTTTAAGGGGGTAGTGGGGGGCAGGGAGACAGAAAAAGCCTAAACAGAACCCAGACTCCTGGGATCCTCTTATTCTACAGATGGGGACACCGAGGCCCAGAGCAAGCCCATGGTGCCAGGACTGGAAGAAGATTTAGACCTTTAGTGCTCAAAGTGTGGTCCATGTACCAGCAGCGTTGGCACCCTCGGAGGCTCTCACAGACACGCAGCATCTCAGGCCCTGCCCCAGACCTACTGAGTGTGAATCTGCATCTTGACAAGATCCCCAGGGATGTGAAGTTTGAGAGAACTGTGCCAGCAGCTGGTGTAGCACATGGTTTCACACAGAGCTGGGATAGAGGCCTGGCCCCTCTGCTTACTGATACGCTTCCATTCTTTCATCTGCGAGGTGGACGTAACAAAACGGCTTCACAGGACTATCAAGTGGATTAGAGCCAAGATCAAATGAGAAATGTTCGGCACAGTGCTGGGCACATGGGGAGTGTTCCATAAGCAGTCAAAGTGGTTATCAGGGCTATGGCTGGCACTATTGTATAGGACACATTATGCTTCATACTTGTTGCTTGGCTGGGACAGCCTGGTTACCTGCCGTCTGTGCAATCTCAGGCAAGGCCCTTGACCTTTCTGTGCCTCAATTTCCTCACGCATAGAATGAGAGTAGCCAGAGAGTAGCCTTACTCTCTTGTAAGAGTGTTGCAGGATTAAGTAATTAAATGATCTGATGAACGTGGCAATAATCACTCTACAAATGTTGGCCATAATAGTAGTAATAGTGGTTTTTACTGTTACTATTACAAGAGCCCCAATCTCCAGACACCTAGATTCTAGGGAAGGTAAATATCCTTCGTCCAGCTGCTCAGTTGGGCCACTCCTAGGCGGCAGCCCCAGTGGTGGGGGCGGAGCAGGCACTTGTGAGGCCCGAGTTTCTGAATGGAACAGCACGCACGCCCACTTCACGCCACACACAGACACAGCAGTAAGAGCAGTGAAGCAGGGGGCTGAAAGCTCTGCCGCCAACTCACCGTGCAAGCCAGAACAGGCAGCTGACTCTCAGGGCCTCGGCCTCCCCATCTGAAGATATGGGGATTGGACCACTAGACATGCTCTGAGTCCCCTCAGGCCATAAGATGCTGGTTTGGCGGTTCTAGTACATTCTAAAACACACAACTGCCCCTGCACATGTCACAACATGGGTAACAACCTCGCCTTCACACACACAGAGGCACAGGGGTAGGAACAAGGCACCTGGGAAGTGACCCGGCCTTGCCAGAGGCAAACACAACCAGGGCGCTGTCATCGCCCCTCTCCCAGGCAGGGCCAGGTGAGCGCCGGCACTGCCCTTGCTGTACATCTCAGGCCGGGCATCTGCTGCCCCCTGCTGGTTAGAGAAGGCATGGCCGCCGGGCCGGCAAAGCGAGGCTTGGGGGCCTGGCCTGGTGGGAGGTGGGATGCCCAGCAGTGCACCCTGTCCTTAGAGCGCCCCCCACCCAGCCGCCTCCCTCCCTGGACCCAAGTGACGGTTGTGAGAAGGAATGAGTAGAAGAAAACCCATCAGCTGACCTGGACCCCTCTGCAGAGAAGAGAAACAGGAATAAACAGACACGCTGATATTTATTACATTAACAGACAATTAGGTAGTACTTACTATGAGCCAGGCACTGTCCTAAGTGTTTTACAGATATCGCCTCATCTGGCCTCTGAGATAGGTACTAGCATTAGTCCCCATCCTAGAGACGGGGGGATGAGGCAGAGAAGTCCCTAAGTTACACAGCCAGTGGGCTCAAATGGGGGCTGTACCACCCATCAGAGAGTAGGGGGCTGAGAGAGACCAAGTAGAGGCGGAGACACATAGACACAGCTACAGAAACATAGTAGAAGTCTCTAGAAGAAAGGAGGGAGGTGGAGAGGAGTGGGAGAGAAAGGAGGGGGGGAGGGGAAGGAGCGCGCAGCAGGATGGTCGGGAAGAGGGAGGGAAGGGAGGCGGGCTCCCCTTTGACCCCAGGCCCCAAAGATGCTATCAGGCCAGACCCGCCGCCGGAAAATCCTTCCCGGATCCCTCCGCATTCCAGCCTCTGCCGGGCTGGTTTTACAGCCTCGTGGTGCAGCCCGGACACTGTTTATGGCAGCCCCATTCTCTGGCCCTTGTCTGCAGGCCCCAAAGGCATCTGGCCGGGCTGAGGGAGGCTTGTGGAGGCAGGGGTCCCCCGCCCAGCTTCCCAGCCCCTCCTTTGAACCCTGCTGGGTGCCGGAAGGAGGGGGCTGGGTGGGCGCCACAAGGGCCCCCAGTCCAGGCTCCTTACTGCGTGTCTGGGAGGGAGGAGGCAGACCCGCCAGGCGTGGGCCACCTCACAAGGACCACTGAATTCCTTCCCTGCCAATTCCTTGTTGTGTGATCTTTGGCATGAGTTGACCTTCCTGAGCCTCAGTTTACCCTTCTGTAAAATGAAAATAATAGTTCCTCATAGTTATTTTGAGAATATGCCATATTATAAAGCGCCTGCCTCCAATTGTAGCTGATATTAGCTATTATAGAGTTTGTAAATAAGGCAAAGAACTAGAAATTCCCATCCCATTTAATGGTCCTAGAAATCCTTCCCTAATTCTGCCCCCAAGACAGTCCCTGTGCTAAAGCTTCCTCGGTCCCACCTCTTAACAGAGCGGCCCCAGCCCCGTCCCCTTAACGCCCCACCCTTCTGCCCCGGCTGGTGTGTGTGTTGCCCTCTGCTGGCGGTGGGAAGAACTGCACACATCTCCCCTCTGCCGCCCAGAGACCCGAGGCTCAGGAAGGAGAGAAGTTCTCCCTGCTGTTCCAAGTGTCTGCGAAAACCACTGTGGAATCCATAAAAGACAATAGGGCCCAGAGAGGTTTTAGAGCAGGATCAGGGACTAGAATGCCTGCGTTCTCAGGAAAAGGTGAATGGAAGAGGAGAGATGAAGGGAAGACTTGAAAAAGGGCTTCCCAGGGATGAAGGGCAGGTTGAACTCAGGGGAAGGGAGCGAGAGAAAATAGAAGACACCCCCTTACCCTGAGAAAGACTGGGGAGGGAGCGCACATGGAGACAGAGCAATATCTGTGATGTCCCCAGGGACATATAGAAAGGGGGGCCAGGAGCGATGGGAGGAGGATGCCCCCCACACACACTGGGAGTGGAAAGAGGTTAATTGAGTCTGTCTGCAGGCGAGATAAGACTCCAGCAGAGCTGGAGCTAGTTCCCTGGAGTGTCTTTTGGATAATGCTCAGAACCTGGCTGAAGATGAACAACTCCCAGGGAGGCTCTGGAGGAAAGAGCAAGGACCCTGGGCCTCCTCCACTCTCACTCCCCTCCCTGCCCCGCATCCCTTACAGAGAGGGGGAAGTTAGAGGAAAGGAGGAATGTGAAGACGTGGCCGAGATGGCTGTGCTGCCCCACGGTGCTGAGAATCCATCCTCAGCTCTGCCTAGCCCCTGTCCTTCCCACGCATGCGCGTCAGGTGCCACTCAGCAGTGGTGCAGGGTGATCTCATAAGACGGTAAGCCAAGTTCAGGGGACTTTAGATACTAGATCGTTCCTCAAAGCCACGGGCAACAAGTCCTCTTTGAGCCATGTCAAGGGCTGCAGAGCTGTGGTCCCCTCTGCACCCCTAGACCCTCCATGAGGTCTGCTCTCCCCTCCACTCCCTTTCCCACCAGCTGCGCCCTCCCCACACCACCACCATCCCCAGCCACCAAGAATTCCAAACAAGAGGCTGGGTTCCAGGCCTGTGTTTATCTCATGACAGGCTCTGTCATGTCAGAAGCTGCCCCTGAGCCTGACCCCCTGCCCTGCCCCCAGAGCTCTGCTGAGAGGATACACTGAACAGGGATGCCCAGTAGACAGGCCCTCCAGGAGTGGGGCCTGAGGAGTGTGGCTGTCCCACATGCTCACGGCAGCCTGAGCCCCAAACAGGTGGGCCAGGCATGGAAGGGCCTCTTCTCTGGCCAACTTCTGAAAGTCCTTCTCAGGACCCAGGGGCTTCCTCTAGGTATTCTTACACTCCACCCGCCAGGCTCAGGAGTCAAAGCTGGCACCATCGCCCCTCAGCGCCCTCCTCAGCCCAACTATCTCCTGGAGCTGCAGGGTCCAGGTTCTCAGATCCAGGCCCTCCCCTTTCCCTGTGCCCTCTCAGAGTGGGGTCCTGGGGAAGAGCCTGCAAAGAGGGTGCCAAGAGGAGGAATAAGTAAACAGTGCACATGAGAGGAACTGGAGATACAAAAATGAAACTGACCTTAAGCAGGTCATAAACAAAGCAGGACCTACTGTAAATAATGAGTGAAATTTGCCATAAACAGAAAGTAAAATGGGCTATGGGCACGGGGCCCCAGCGTGGTTAAAAGCATGATCACTGACCCCTCCCCAAGTGACCAGTGAAGGGAAGGGGATCTGGGAGCACCTGGCCCAGGGGAAAGGAGCTTACTGTTGTCTGGAGGGGCACCACACAGGGATAGGAGTTGATGGGATCTCCAAACAGCAGGAGGGGTGGAGATGAGACTTGCAGAATGACTTCCTAGGGTCAAGGGCAGGTGTAACCCGCCACCACTTCACCATCTCTTTTTAACCTCACATCTCTCCTCCCTCCAGCCTACAGGGCAGTGGACAGAGTCCCAGGAAATAGCCCAAGGAAAGATTCAGAAGCTGGAGCCCACACCAAACCTCAGGAGAGAGACGGTCCTGAGTAGGATGAGGAGTCTGGAAAAGAAAGCACGGAAGGGGGTTACCAGCCACCCCAGCAAGAAAAGACATGAAATCCTGGACCTGGCAGGGTTCCAAATCCAAAGGTAAAGAGCCATTTCTATCTTTCCCTCCTTCCTTCTCTCTCCTCCTTACTCCATCTCACCTTATACCTCCTCCCCGTCTCCGTCCTCTGCCTCCTCTATTGTTCCTAGTTTCTGGTGGCATCTACACCTCCCAAAGCATCAGGACCAAAGGCAAAATTTTGAGTCAATCCAAGCATCACTCTCATAATCAAATGACCAGTCAAACTGAGTCTGTGGGGACATCTGGCACATTTAGGACTTGCCTCTGTCTCTCCCAACCCAGTCCCACCCCAGTCCACACACACACACACACACA
>RJWJ010020920.1:0-28803 GCA_004363605.1 Indri indri | reverse complement strand
GCATGCTTGCCCTCTTGCAGCCAACCAAGAACTGCCAAATGTACCTGAAGACCAATCAGAAAGTCTCCCTGCTTCTGAAGTTCCTATCTTAATAGGACCCTTGTCAATAACAGACCATCCGGCATTTCCTCTTCCAACTCAATAAAATTGACTGAACCTCTGATCTCCTGCTGAAAGGAACGTGGCATCACATAGCTTCCCTTGCTACAAGTTTATGAATAAGCAGCCTTTCTTTTTTTTTTTTTTTTTTTTTTGAGACAGAGTCTTGCTCTGTTGCCCGGACTAGAGTGCCGTGGCATCAGCCTAGCTCACAGCAACCTCAAACTCCCGGGCTCAAGCAATCCTTCTGCCTCTGGCTCCCGAGTAGCTGGGACTACAGGCATGCGCCACCATGCCCGGCCAATTTTTATATATATATTTTTAGTTGTCCAGATCATTTCTTTCTATTTTTTTAGTAGAGATGGGGGTCTCACTCTTGCTCAGGCTGGTCTCGAACTCCTGACTTGAGCGATCCACGCGCCTCGGCCTCCCAGAGTGCTAGGATTACAGGCATGAGCCACCGTGCCCGACCAGCAGCCTTTCTTAATCTGGTTTCAGACTTAACTTTTATCTCTCACACCAAACCCAAATCAGTTGGACCCTTTAGGTTTACGGGTACGTAAAAATAATACAATTCAAAATATTCACAATTCTTAGACTCTCAATCCGTTGAAAACACAACAAACTTTACTAAAACAAAAATAATCTATGCTACATTCTGATCAGATACTAATATTAAAAGACATAATTGAGTGTTGGACTCCTTGAGAGACTGTGTCATTATAAAATAAATGATCATAATATGGTTTCCAACAGAGGGACCTATAAAGAAAAATGGAACTATCTCCTATGCACCTGCTGGTCTGCGTCCTCACAGATAGATGGGAAAATGTCTCTACAGTGCACCAGGATTAATGAGGCATGTCATGTGCCCCAGATCTGCCAAGATGGTCCTAAGCTTTAAACTATAGCACAATCTGGGCATTGTTATATATCCCCACATGAACTTGATCTGTAAGGGGCATCGAATATAAAGTTTACTCTTTATACTCTTCATTCATAACTGTAAGAAAAGCAGTAACTTATCTGTCTAAACACTGCCACCTGCTGAGATAAGAGAACAAATACAAGTGTGCAAGGTTATGCACTTCAAAAACATTTTTCTAGTTCTCATTAGGGAGAGCAGTAGAAAGCACGCTCTTCGCTGTCCAGTAAAACACAGGAACATCTGACTTATGGAAATTACTTTGATTAAGATTCCATGGTCCCAAGAAAATAGTAGCAAAGGCAACTTTGTTCAAAGTGTTGCATCCAACATTTTCCAAAAAGTAAAACAAATAGCAGTCCGTGACTTCACTGTATTTATAGCTTCCATACAACTATTCTGGAATTCCCATCTATTGCACACTCACGAATAGTCATAAACTCATTTTTATGCTTCCAGGTAATACAACCTGAAACTCTAAACACAAGAGGAAATTTAGAAGTAGAGAGAAATTGGTGGTTTTTCCCTGATGTGTATAGTTCAGGGAGCGCCACCACACAACTTTATCATTTCCCCTCCGTATTCTAAGTCGATATCATCCTGGGAATTTCTTATAAAGACCAAGGTGTTCCAGAAGAAAGGCAAGGAGAGGAACGTGGAGGAAGGTAGCAAAAAAAGGGGCAAAAGAGTCAAAGTTACACCAACTCCCAAACACGTGTTGTTAGCTCTAAATTCCTACTTCTTTCCTCTTACTAAATGAACTAATGTACGCGAAAATCTTGTAAATTGCATAATACACAAATGTTTGGCTTTTTTCTGTTTATTTTAGAAAGACATAATCTGACAGGGCAGAAGGAAACTAGGGCAAGGAACTAGAAGACGGTTTTAGTTTCCATTTCTAGTGCAAGGGTGATAATGAGATTATAGATTACAGATTAAAATGGCAATAAGACTTACTAGTTAGGATTTATTTTTCAATTGAGGAAAGTATTTATGATTTGGTGGATAAAAGAAAAAAGTGAACGATGATGCCATTGTTAGCAGGAATAGCACTGCTAAGATGAGAAAGAAAATGGAGGCTGGACGCGGTGGCTCACGCCTGTAATCCGAGCACTCTGGGAGGCCGAGGCGGGCGGATCGTTCTGAGCTCAGGAGTTCGAGACCAGCCTGAGCAAGAGCGGGACCCTGTCTCTACCAAAAATAGAAAGAAATCAATTGGACAGCTAAAAATATATAGAGAAAAAATTAGCCGGGCATGGTGGCGCATGCCTGTAGTCCCAGCTTCTCAGGAGGCTGCGGCAGGAGGATTGCTTGAGCCCAGGAGTTTGAGGTTGCTGTGAGCTAGGCTGATGCCACAGCACTCGCCCCGGGCAAGAGAGTGAGACTCTGTCTCAAAAAAAAAAAAAAAAAAGAAAGAAAGAAAATGAAAGGAATTGGGGGAGAGTGGTAAGTAGTTCTCTTTTGAACTTGATGGGTTGCCACAAACCTTCAATTTGTACAAAACAAAAACCAAAAACCACAGTATCTGCAAAGCACAGTAAAGGGAAGCACAATAAAACAAGATATGCCTGTATAAATATATATATATGTATATAAAAAGCAGTATTATTTAGCCTTGAAGAAGAAGAAAATTCTGTCATTTGCAACAACGTGGATGAAGCTGGAGGACATTATGCTAAATGAAATAAGCCAGACACAGAAAGACAAATATTGCATGATCTCACTTGCATGTGGAATCCAAAAAAGTAGAACTCAACAGAAACACAGTGAAGGGTGGTTACCAGGGGTCAGGGGGTGGGGGAAATGAGAAGATGTTGGTCAAAGGGTACAAACTTGCAGTTATAAGATGAATTAGTTTTGGAGACCTAATGTACAGCATGGTGGCAATAGTCAGCAGCGATTTGCTAAGGGAGTCGATCTTAAGTATTCTCTCCACATAACGAAGAAAGTAACTATGTGAGGTGATGGATTTGTTAATTAGTAGTTTGATTGTGGTTATCATTTCACAGTGTACACTTACATCAAAATATCAAGTGGTATACCTTGAATATATGCAATTTTAATTTGTCAGCTTACTTAGTAAGGGTGAAAAACTAATAAAATTTAAATGATTTGCTTTAAAAAAAAAAAAAAGAAGTAGCTAAATTGGGCAAAGTTTTCTCTAATCCAAGCTCTCGTTGGCTTCACCGTCTTACAACTTCCTCCTTCCAACAACCACATCAGTTTTTACTTATTTTGTTTTAAGTTTATTTCTTCTTCTTGAAGGTAAACATCCATAGGTGATCAAAGATGTAATTCTCACCTCAATTCATCCTGCGGGTACATCTGATACTCTTCTCTGATAATTAAATCTTTATTACTTAAGAACATAGTGTAATGGAGACAGAATCATTGTGTTCTAAAACCAACTTCGCCACCTAACATCTGGATGCCTTGGCAAATTATCTAACTTCTCTGTGATTCGCTCTGTTCATTTTTAAATCAGGGCTTTTATCTACTTTGTAATGGTTGCTAGGAGGATTAAATGAGATGATCTACATAAAGTGGTTGTGCATTGTTGGCACATAGTAAGCTCTTAACCATGTCCTCTACTATTTGCATTATTTTAGAAAATGAGTTCTGGACTAGTTCTGGAGATCTGCCGTACAGCATAGTACCTATAGTTCACTATACGGCATAGAGCACTTTAAAATATGTCAAGAGGATAGAGCTCACATACAGTGTTCTTACCAAAAACAACAAAAAACACAAGGAAATTGCTGAGGGTGATAGATACATTTAGGACCTTATTCTGATGATGGTATCAAAGGTATATACATATGTCCACATTCATGAAAATGTATCATTAAATATGTGCAATTTTTGTACATTAATTGCATCTCCATAAAGTTTTTCTAAAAGAAAATGATTTCATAAGATTCTCTTGCATTCTCTTGCTCTAGATTCAGGCATCATTAGTGTTTGCTAGTGCTTTATCTTTTAAAATTAATTTTTAATATGTATTTGTGCACTTTTACACAGAACAGGCTTTTTTAAACCTTTTTTTTTAATATTTCAGGAGTACTCAGTCTGGTGTTTGATCATTTTCTCTCATACTTCAATTGTTTTCCACCCAAATTTTTAAATTCAGTAGTCTGAATGTCTATTCTCTTTAACTTTTCCTTAGAAGGTTCAACATTTTTTCAGTCAACTATCAATCCAACATATATGTACTATTAAATAAGAACCAACTTGTTTTCCTTGTATCACCCTAAAAACATACATTATAAATACACAGATGTACAATTCACAAGTAATTTCCTCCAAAAACTTTATTCAATAGAAATTAGAACAATAGCCTTCAAGGTAGAATCTAAGAAACACATTATTAAATCACTCTGGTTTCATTTATCAGCATCGTGATGCTATTAAAAAATAAAACACAACTAAATAGTGGCATTAGCCAAACATAATGCTGTTTCCTGTCATCCCATCAAATAATATCAAGAAATGGTATAACTTCATCAGTTTTAATGATATCCATGAAGTTAGGATAGAGTGTATTAACACTTGTAGAAAAAGAGAAAGAATATGAAATATTAAAATAGCTTGCTCTCTGTGAAGCGCAAGTTCCTGATCACTGCTGCCCCAAGTTTGCTCGCAGACCAGCTTCCTTCAGTCAACGCCATATTCTACAGGTATTATCCTTGCTGCCTAATAAAACAAATATCAAAGAGTTAGTTTTCTGCTCATTTTATTCACTTCACTCCCTCTTTTTACAAGTTGACATTTCCTGGCTGTGCTAAACGCACCAGATTCTCAGTGCCTGGCTACCGAACCCCAAAGCGGCTCATGTTTTTTGAAGTAAGGGTTTTTGGTATTTTCATGCTATCAGCAGGGTTCACATTCTGCTCACACCAGCAAGATTCAAGGCATCTTAGGCCTGAAGAGGATCTGAGGGTGCAGCCACTTCCGCCATCCCTCTGCGCTCTCCTCGAACATCGCCGCCCAGTGGAAATACAGAGACTGCGAATTTCCCCAGGTCTGGGTGAGAAGGTAAGCGGAGGAAGGGCATCCCACTTCGACAGGTTTTCCTCATCTCCAACAGGTACTACTGGTTCTTTCATCCCTCAGGACCAGGCACATAACATAAATATAAGAAGTGTGTGGGTTACAGGAATTGGGAAAGCCTGTACAAACTGCACATCCCACAAAAAGACAGCTCACATTTGTAATAATGTTAAGACCGTGCCAGCCACTTTTATGCCTGTTTATAATTCCAAATCCAGCCTCAGGAAGCCCACTAAAAACTACCTGTGGTCAATCACACTGAGTTCCACCCAGAAAATAGGGCAGATAGTTTTAAAGAAAGTGATTGCTCTACTGATGGTGAGATAGAAGTGTCGCCCTGTTCTAATAAGCTCTCTCATCCGGTGAGCTAGTATTTAGCACTTCGGTGCTTTGGGATACACATTAACTCAATAATATCTTAAAAGAACTCAGGAATTTAAGTGCCAGCACTAAAGCAAGGCACAGATAAATACTATCCCTTCCCCCTAGGCTCACCAGCATCTTCCGTGAAAACGGGTTAAGGGAAGAGGTGTTGCAGAGCCAGCCTCCTGTGCACCAGGAAAGGCTGGTCCCACACAAAGCCAGCCCAGCCTTCCTTTCTCCTCACGTGGCAGCAGCTCCCTGCAGGGCGTCCTCTATCACAGCCCCTGCTTCTTTCCTCGTCATGGGGAAGGAATTGATAGTGTGTCCACAATAAAATACTGCGTCTTATTATGGCAGTGCTTTAGAAGTACCTACATCCTAGTGAACGCTTGAAAATCATAAGCCCAAAGAAAGTAACACGTGATTTTAGAACTTACTCATAATTAAGTAGAAAGGGGAGGTATTTTAGGCAGTAAGGGGAAACAACTCGCAGCACCCCTGAGGTTATATGGCTAGGAAGCCTACTATTCAGCCCATATGTAAAGCCAACCTTGGATATGTGACATTTAACTTATTAGACCAGTTTGACAATGTTTAAATTAGCTCAACACAATGAGAATCACTGGTAACTGGGCAGATCTGGTCCTCTGTCCTGGCTTAGGGCATCCCTACCCCCATGCTATTGTAGCACCTGCTCTCTGCCAAGGCCTCCCCTAGAGGCGCCATGCTAATATTATACCATAATCTTGTCACTTTTCTCCCCTTTCCATAATCTCAATTAATCTGTTCTCAATCCAGTTTTTATAAAACATTGCAATTAACTCATTATAAATTGTTAATGGTTGGAAAATGTTCAATATATGTTCTTCCCCCAAAATATTAGTGCTTTAGCAGGGGATATCTAAAGAGAAAACAACTTAGCTCAAAGAATAAATCTTCTAATGGGCTAAAAAGCCAATTGTGGAGAACGCTGGTCCTGATTTGGTTACTAATGCTTACTGACATCAATTGAATATTAACCATTCAATTGATGAACGACATCTGGGGAAACGTAGTACCCAGTAAGGCAGGCCACTAAATTGTTACCTTGTCTAGAGCAACTAAAATTCAAACTTCACAAAGCCTTAAAGTCAATGACAGAGCTCGCTCTTGTGGGTCCCGATGCACTAAAATTTAATGACAGAAATAGAACAACAGACCAAGATGATCCAGGGGCCAAGGGGGAGGGGTTGGAGTGAACTCCTTCTAGAATTCAGCTTTGGGAAGCCTAATAGCCAATTAAAAACCAAAACTGAGTCTATGGTACTCATTTCTCCCATACCTGTAATGACTATGTTGCCTTTATAGTTGAAAGCGCATGAAAAGATTTCATCAGTGTGCCCCTCAAGAACCTGGAGGCACTGGCCAGTCTGAGCATCCCAGATTCTAGCTGTTTTGTCAGAGCTGCCAGTTAGAAGACGGTTCCCCTGGGGGTTGAAAGAAATCTACAAAAGGGAAAGAAAAAAATGATCACAGGTTTATGTAATGGTGCCCAATATATTTTTCATCAGCCAAAAGGGGACATTGCTAAGCACCTGTCACCTTCCCAGCCTGGTGTTTATTCTTACACAGAACAATTTCTTCACGATGGGAAAAACATCACAGGGACTAATACATGAAAGTTAAAATCCAGAGAGAAAAGTTTAAGTGTCTGCTCCTCAGAATTCTAAGAATAAAGACCAAATCACCCTTAGAAGTTGAGTATTTTCCACCCAGCTTCTTTCCAAAGACTCATAATGCCCTTTTCTGTGCAAAGAGGCAGAGCCCTGGTGTGGATGAAAACACAAGTCAAGTTCCTTCGTATCCAAACTACAGTGTCATCTTTGTCATCAAAAACATGAAGATCCGTGTCCTTTAGTTGTGAGTTAACCAACCCCCCCATCCCCCAAATCCTTGGAGAATATTACCGCCAGGTGAGCACCATAAAATAAAAATTAAAAAAAATGAAGATCACCTTACTCTCATCTGTTGCTACCCAAAGTGTAGCACTTTCCATCAATATGCTTGAGTGCCAACCATGTGCCAGGCGTTGCCAACTGGTATCTGAGTGGCAGTCAAAGGAACCATTTCCTCCATTCCTTTGGGTGTCACGCTTATATCCCTCTCTAGTCATCAGAAGACAACAATTTGGCCCACCTCCTCTATGACTGAAGATCTGAGGAGGGCAGGGCCATGTCTGTTTTATGTCACTATGTCACCAGCGCCTGTGCGATGCTAGCACAGTGGACGCTCTCTGGAAGTGTCTGCTGAATGCATAAATGAATGAATCAATACTTTAGCTTTGCACCCCACAGAAATGCCATCATTAGATGGCAATTCAATAAATAGAATATTCACTTAACAAGCATAAAATTTAAGAACACAGGGTTTGAGAACTCTTTGTATTCACATGTTCATGAAAACAGATGTGTACTTGTTGAGGGGACATGACAGACCTGTCAACAGCTGCCGAGCCAGACACTCAGAAACGTGATCAGGGCTCTCTCCTCAGCCCGCCTCCCACACCCCACTTTCCCACCCCCTCCTGCCATCCCTACGCCTCCTGGCCAATGAAGAGGGGGTGGGCTGCACCGCCATGGAGAGCAGCACTGACCAGCCAGAGGGCAACGGCCACCGGCGGCAGGTGCAGAGGCAGGAGGGGCGATAGTACAGCATGGGCAGCTCCAGGGTCTACGTGGAGCTTTCAGAGACCTGAAACCATCAAGCTGATATTCCACGAAGAAGGAGCAAATCTGATCTCAGAGATGAGACCAAGAAATTGGGCTGAGCTGGGAGGTGAGAGCCACCAAGTCCCAGCTACACTACAATTTTCTGATGACACATCCAAAATCACTGACTGGGTGGCCCTGTTCCATGAACAATCCTTTAGGAGGAGTTTATACAAAATCCTAAGCTACAGCTTTGCAGTTTTAAAATGAATAATTTTATCCTTTAAGTGTTGAATATTTCCAGGAAATACTTCCTCAGTTGCATCTAATTTACAGAACACTTGATACTTGCTGCACAGCGTGATTTTTGCAAAATATCAACTTGCGTGTTTACCAGAACCAGGAAAAGCACTTCATAAGCTCCTTAAGTTGCTGTGTTAAGTATTTTCACATAACTAAACCTTTTGATGATGGTTGAGGAGAATGCCGCTTTATACTTTTTTTTTTTAAAGGTTGTAGAACTCATTTATCATACTGAGCTTGAGGACACACTTAAAAATAAAGTCTTTATGTAAATGATTTCTAGAAAGGATAAGATAATTGAACAAATCTTAGTACCTCAGTTCCAATAGAGACCTATTTATAGTAAGCATTCCGTTTATTTTTGGAAAGTAAATAAACTGCTCCAAATATGAAAGCAACTCACCTTTGAAATTTCACCTTCATGGCCTTCCAATTTGGCAATGCATTTTCTTGTGGCTGCACTGAAAACTCTTGCTGTTCCTTTTTGAAAGGCGTGGGGATATATACAAATTCATCTTAAATACACAACTTTGGACCAGAGACCTTGCATTATCTAAATATATATTTATCTGACACATAAGCTCTGTGCAAAGTTTGTCTTCTTGCCTGTGGTGAGAACCACCACTTAATATTTTAAACACAAGCTGGTCCCACTGCAGAAGAGGGTGAACAGGAGCTCCTCTTTAGCACCGAGCTTATTAGAAAAGATAATGCATTCCAAGGTAGAAAAGGGGATGAGAAAAAAGGAATCCAGAAAGAAAAAAATATTTTATTTTATTTATTTATTTTTTTTGAGACAGAGTCTCACTGTGTTGCCCAGGCTAGAGTGCCGTGGCGTCAGCCTAGCTGACAGCAACCTCAGACTCCTGGGCTCAAGCGATCCTCCTGCCTCAGCCTCCCGAGTAGCTGGGACTACAGGCATGCGCCACCATGCCTGGCTAATTTTTTCTATATATATTTTTAGTCGTCCAATTAATTTCTTTCTATTTTTAGTAGAGATGGGGTCTCGCTCTTGCTCAGGCTGGTTTCAAACTCCTGAGATCAAACAATCCGCCCGTCTCAGCCTCCCAGAGTGCTAGGATTACAGGCGTGAGCCACCGTGCCTGGCCAGAAAAAAATATTTTAAAGAGAAAAGGGAAAATTAAAGAAAGTTTCAAGAGGCGGGTGATGAAATCAGCAGCGAGACCAGGATGCTGCACCAGGTATGAGTCTGAGTTTGTGGGAGGTGCACAGGGCATTCCTCAGAAGGAGCGTCAGCCACTACTCAATGTGCAAAGAAGAGGCTTCAGGAGTGGTTTTCCACATAAAGAGCTAAGAGAATGTTTTATCCCCTCTGTGCCACCAGTGCCCAGAAATGCCAGACACATAGTAGACAATAAATAGATGTAAGATAGATGGATGGATGGATGGGTGGGTGGGTGGATGGATGGATGAATAGGTGGATAGACGGATAGATGGAAGAAGTTCTATGTACATTTCCTTAGAACTAAGGAATGGAGGAATTAAATAAGCACAGAAAGAGAAAATTATCAGTATTAAAATTTTTGTCAGAAGAAAAGTTACAATTTACCTGGCCAGATCATGGATGCTTTCTTATCTCAAATTACAGCATGATACAGAAGTAAAATATAGCAAGGACAGGAAATTTTAGGTACTTGATTTGCATTTAGAGAAAAGCAAAATATTTTAATAATTTTTTACTTACCCCTCTGACAAGGTCAACTTCAGGAGGAAGTAGACAAAATGATAAAACGTGCTATTTTAGAATTAATGTGACTTAAAAAATATAACTTGCTGCTTGGTTGGACATTTCAAAAGCCTTAAAGAAAAGTGACCAACTTGTCTTGAGAGTTTATTAATAACATGAAGGGGTATGACCTGCATAGACCAGTATTCCAAATTTTACAAAACCCTATTTTTAAACTTCAGAAAACACAGAAATAAATACAGAGCCTGCAACTCTGTAATTTTAAAAAAAAAGACAAGAATAAGGACAACAACAACAAAATAAGCCTTGACAATAGTTCCAGTGGGGAAGAAAAAACATGAGGCTGCATAGGTAACTAAATGTTAAATGACATCCAAATTTTTAGAAGGGAATTAGGGGCAAAGACCAGAGATAAATAAAAAAAGATTGGTCTAAACATCAAGACTTCTTAGGAAGCACAGAATGAGAAGAGGTTTACAAGACAAGCCAAAAGAAAAAAATAATTTTCTTTGAAGTAAAGTTTTATTGAACAAGGAAAAAATAAAATTGCTAGGGGAAATATCAGATGATAGAGGAAACAAAACTAGAAGAATTGAACTTATGTTTTAGTCTCACCCATCCCTAAGCATTCTGACCCTCTGTCCATACTGCTTTCTTGTCCCATGGTGCTGACCAACATCTCACATTCAGTACCATCAAACACTCTGTGTAATCTAACATGCCACATAATATTCATTTATGGCATTACTTATTGTCTGTTTCCCCATCCACAGTATAACACCACAAGGGCAGGGATTTCCAACACTTTTGTTCACTTGCATATGCCATATTCCTAAAACAATTCCTGGTGCAAAGTAGGTACTTCAATACATATTGTTGAACGAATTCTTTCTATCAATGTGAATGATTTTTAAAATGAAAAGGGTGGACTAATTACGGTTGGGGGATGATTTTTTAAAGCCAAGATCTAGCCAGGTGTGGTGACTCATGCATGTAATCCTAGCACTTTGGGAGGCCAAGGCAGGAGGGTAGGTTAAGGCCAGGAGTTCAAGACCAACTTGGACAACTTAGTGAAACCTCAACTCTAGGAAAAATAAGAAAAATTAGTTGGGCATGGTGATGTACACTTGTAGTCCCAGCTATTCAGGAGGCTGAGGCAGGAGGATCACTTGAGCCCAGGAGTTAGAGGGTGCAGTGAGTTACAATGATGCCACTGGGCAACAGAGCAAGAGCAAGACCCTGTCTCAAAAAAATACCAAAAAACAAAAAACAAAACAAAAAAAAAAAAACAAAAAAACACAGTATCTGTGAGAATATGAAAAAGGAAAAAGGAAATAGTTAAAAAAAATAAAATTCTCTGGGCTCAGGATGTTTACATTCCAGGATATAAAGTGGATTTGTATGTATGATCAAAGGATCACCTACGAAAAGTCCTAGTGAATAAAAGAACAAGCACGCAGATGTAATTCTGAAAGGGAAGACAACAATGCAACACAGCATAATTAAAATAAATAACCAGCAAAATTCTGTAACTGATTAAAACGTAAAGGATATGTGACTACTCAAAAGTATGTTCATCACAAGGAGTATTCCACCTGTCAGAATTTTTTAATCCAAAGATTCTTTGGAAGTATATTTTATTTTTTTAAATCTGTAATTGACAAATAAAGATTGTATATATTCAAGGTATACAACATGATGATTTTATATATGTACACATTGTGTAATGATTGTCACAATCAAATTGATTAGCACACTCATCACCACTCATTCTATATACCTTAGATCTCCAGAACTTGTTCCTCTTGTAACATAATGTTTATACCCTTTGACCAGCATCTCCCCATTTCCCCACTGTTGACCCCTGATAATCATTTTCCTACTCTCTGTTTCTATGAGTTCAACTTTTTCAGACTCCACATACAAGAACATCATACGACATTTGTCTTTCTGTGTCTGGCTTATTTCACTCAGCATAATGTCCTCCAGGTTCATCCATGTTGTTGCAAATGGCAGCATTTCCTCCTTTTAAATGGATGAAAAATATTCCATTATATATAAATATGTGTGTATTACATATACATATATATATATAAAATACACACACACCATTTTTTATACACACACAGATCATTTTCTTTATTCATTTATCTGTCAATGGACACTCAGGTTATTTCCTTATCTTGGCTATATTGCAAAGCTGTATTAATCAAAACAGCATTGGCATAAAAACAGATACATAGACTAATGGAACAGAAAAGAAAGCCCAGAAATACACTCATGCATATATCATCAACTAATCTTTGACAAGAACACTGAAAACATGCAATGAGGAAAGAAAAGTCTCTTCAATAAATGGTGCTGGGAAAACTGAGTATCTACATGCAAAGGAAAGAAATTGGACCCCTGTCTTATACTATATATAAAAATTAACACAAAATAAATTAAAGATTTAAATATAAGATCTGAAACCATAAAATTCCTAGAGCAGAAAATACAGGGGAAAATGTCCTTGATATTGGTCTGGCAATGATTTTTTTGGATATGACACCAAAAGCACAGGCAGAAAAAGCAAAAGTAAACAAATGAGACTACATAAAACTAAAAACCTTCTGCATAGCAAAGGAAATTATCAACAAAATGAAAAGATGACCTATGCAATGGGAGAACATATTTGAAAATCATATATATGATAAGGGGTTAATATTCAAAATTATATCACACAACTCAATAGCAAAAAAAAAAAAACACCAAAAACCAAACAGTTCAATTAAAAATGGGCAAAGGACCTGAATAGATATTTTTCCAAAGAAGATCTACAAATGGCCAACAGATATACGAAAAAGAACTCAACATCACTGACCATCAGAGAAATATCAAGTGTTGGCATATAGGGTCATCACAGAGATGATACAGACATAAGGTAGTGTCATGCATGGTCATGAGAGAGATGACACAGACACAGCTTAGTGTCATACTTTGTCTTCAGAGAGATGAAACAAACATAGTTGAGGGTCAAATGTAACCATTAGGGAGATGATGCAGTTATAGTGTTATCTTCAAGGAGATGACCTAGAATACAGTGTCATGTGTTGTTGACAAGGAGATGATACAGGCATAGTTAAGAATCAAGAGGATGAGGTATACACAGTGCAGCACCAAACATGATTATCAATGAGATGATCCAGATGCAGAAGTGGACTGAATTCCAACACTGGCTTTCCTGGTTCTCTAGCTTACAGATGACATATGGTGAGATTTCTCAGCTTCCAAAATCACATGACCCAAATCCCATGATAAATCCCTCCTTGTATCTCTCTCTCTCTCTCTCTCTCTCTCTCTCTCTCTATACACACACACACACACACACACACACACACACACACACACACACACACAATATTGGTTCTGTTTTTCTGGAGAATCCTGACTAATACAAGTATCATAGATGGTTGTCAGGGAGATGATGTGAGCATAGTGCAGCATCATAAATGGAAGTCGATGAGATAACATACTTTATCATCACACAAGGTTATTGAGTTGTCAACACAAATGGTGTAGCATCATACATGCTCACAGTGGAGATGATGCATAATGTAGCATCTTATATGGTTCTCAAGGATATGACATAACACAGTACAGTGTCATAAGCAGATTTCAAAGAGATGAACCAGACATAATGTAGAATCATGCAATTTCTAAAGTAGATATTGAGCCCCGCAGACGTGTTTGTTAGGGTGATGAAGTATAAATATAGCGTCATACATGGATTTCTAAGAAATGGCTCAGACATGGGAAGGTATCATACATGGTTATAAAGAATTGAATGAAGATATAGTATAGCATCCTACATGATTATAAAGGGGATGACAAAATGTAAATTAAAATATAGTATCAGATATATGACGTAGACACAATAGAGTATCATACATGGTCATCAAGGAATAACATAGACTTGGTGTAGTTTCATACATGGTCACCAGGTACATAATACAGATGTCATGTAACATTATCTGTAGTCTTCAGGAAGATGACACATAGCACTGAATCATACTGTGTTATCAAAATAATGGCTCATAGAATAGCATCACACATGGTGTGTGATATCATTAGATGACATAAGCTTAGTATAGTATCTTATATGCTTGCCAAGGAGACAGATGATGCAAACATAGCGCAGTATCACATGGTTATCAAGGACATGGCATAGAGATAGTGTAGTGTTGAACAGGGAGTGGTCAGGGAGGTAACACAGAAATTGTGTAGTGTTACACATGTTTGTCAGGAATATGCTGCAGACAAAGGGTAGCATCATAAATACTTGTCATGGAAATAGCACAGACATAATGAATCATCATATGTGGTTGTCAAGAGATCATATATACTATAACATCATACATGGTTGTAATGGAGATGAATTGTTTAGTTTCATGGAATGTTACCCAGGACATGATGTACACACAGTACACTAATACAGATGGTTGTCAATGAGTCAAGACAGACATCACACAGCATTGCATGTGGCTTTCAATGAGATGACGTAGACACAGTGTAGCATCATATGTATTTGTCAACAAGATGACTCATACCTGGTTATCAAGAATATGATGTGACATAGTATGTATCATAAGTGGCAATCAGGTATAGGATGGCATCATGTATGATCTTTAAGATGATGCAAGTATAGTGTATTATAACACACAGTAATCAACAAGATGATGCAGATAGTGTTGCACTTACCTGGTCATCAGGGAAATGGCAAATATACAATGTAGTCTCTTATTTGGTGATCAGAATATGGCATAGACAAAGAATAGTATCATGCATTGTCATCAAAGAGATAACACAGACATTGTAGTGTCATAAGTAGTTATCAAGGATATGATGCAGATATTGCTTAGCATCAAACATGGTTTTAAAGGAGTAAATGGAAACAATGTTACATAATACATGACTTTCAAAGAGATGATGATACGACGTATAACAGAATAACGATGAATACATGGTCCTTGAGGGGATGAGATAGACACAATATAATGTCACACATGGTAAACAGGGAGATGATAGATATGGTGTAGCACCACATGTGACCTTCATGGAATTGAGGCACACCTAGTTTAGCACCATATACAGTTATCAATAAGATGACACAGACATAGTATAGAATCATAAGTGGTAATTGAAAAGATGATGTGTAGCATAGCATCATATACGCTTATCACAAAGATTTGGCAGACAGAGTGGAGCAGGACATGGAGCTGTAAAGGAGATTATGGCACAATGGTCACCATAGAGATGAGGCATAGTTTCCATCATATCTGGTCATCAGGGAGATGAACCATAGTGAAGAATCATGCATGTTTATCAAGCAAAGTACAAATCCTTCTATAAATTAAATGTATGAACAGATTACCTACCATCTGCTGAAGCAGTTGCAATAAGCTTTCCAGCATAATCAAAGCAGCTATCAAGTATTTCATCATCATGTCCTGTTAAAGTTGCCACACATTTTCCATTTGTAGCATCCCATAGCTGCAATTGTGAAACATACAAACAAAAAACAAAACAAAACAAAACTATGATTTTCTATCTAAAGTATGAAGATGGCCAGTGGTCTTCAGGACATACTTATGGCTGGCTAAAAAATCATGCTGTATCCATTGCTTGTATAATTCTCAAAGGTTCAATTTTACCTTGATTCATTACCAGAGACCACAGTCAACCCAACCCCTCTAGCAAGGCACACTTTGGTCACAGAGACCAATGTCGGACATTTAGAATCTGCCACTACATTAAGAAAAGACGATCTCAAAGTGTATGCTTTACTGGTTGGAATGGATGTGTCCCCTTTTTATAGGAAGGACATCAAATGATAAGGAGCTTGACCTAAAACTACAATGCCAGAAAATGGAAAGTACATGGTAAGATTATAATACATTTGGTATATAATCAAATGATAATTCCAGAGTATACCTCTTAATAAATATTTTTTAAAGTGCAAAAATTAGGGGCAAGTTAGACACTGTATTTGAGGCTCCTCGAGGGTTACTCTAACCAAAGTTTAATAAATGAATAGTGGAACATTAAACAAAAATAATCTGTCTTTTCAAATAAAATCTTTAATACATTGGAAGCACTTAAAATTGTTTACTATCTCATAATTTCTTTAAACTTGGAAAACCTAAAACTTGAAATCAAAACATTACCAATTATTATTTATAAATTAATACCTTAATCACCTTTGAAATGTGTTAACGTTACAAGGAATATGTGACACAATAAAGACTGTAGACACAACATAAAGCAAAGATGTTTCTAGAGCTCACCATGCAGGTTTTGTCCATAGAGCCAGTTAATATTAGAGAGCAATCCCAATTGAACGAGGCACTGCTAATCTCAGCACAATGACCAATTAAAGTATACACCTTCCTACAAAATGGAAATAATCGAAACTAGTAAAAGAATTCTTACTTTAGTATATGCACACAACTAATGAGGCCAAGCCCATCTGTGTAAACTAATCTAAATTTTAGTTTTCACAAAATAATATCTTTGATGACAAAACAGAAATGGATCTGCTACAGCTCAAAAGGAAGCTACTAATAACTTCATTTCAAGAAAAAGGTACTTAAATTTTAAACGGTCAATATAACACTACTTGAGGCAACACTTCAAAAAGGAATGGGTAACAAACAATAAAGGCAGTCTAAGATTCCAGAAATATGGTCACAGCAGATGAGTGGACCTTTGGTCTTTCAGAAACTACACGTGAAATGACGGGAAGGCCCTTCCTTCTCCCTCATTTCCTGTTGCTCACATCTTGGTCAGTACCCCTGATAATTAGCCCCTCCATCAAAATGCAGGCAAATCCACGAGTGGAGTTTTCCAACACAGATATGCTAATTTAGTTAACTTCTTAGCAACTAGGACCAAAAATCATTAGGAAGGAAATTAAAGTTCTTGGACTAAATTAAATTTGGGCAATTAACTATGAGTTTTATTTGTTCATGGTATTCATGCCTACCATAATGAGAAGCCACTGAAATTTGATTATATAGTACATGCAATAAATAACAGCTATATAACCAGGCGACTGCTAACATTCCCCTTTGTGTTGCTGTTTGACATTATTTGCTCAGAATGCTGAGAAAGTACATATTTTGTGGTTCAGAAATATCATTAAAGAATGAATTAATTTATGTTTTTGAGGTATCCTATTCCTACAGAATCCAAAGCACAGTTAATAGATATACAATTAAACTCATAAATAATAAATAATAGGATGTCTTCTTAACCCGCGATCCATGTTAAAAAAGTTCTTCAGAATTAAGAATCACCTTCCGGTATCAGCGTCCCACAATACAACTGTATGATCAAAAGACCCTGTGATGATTCTGTCTCCTGAGGCATTAAATGACAAGGAGATGATTTCGGCAGAATGTCCCTAGAAAAAGAGCAGATATTGTCATGTACGTCTGTAGCTAAAACAACTTCCGCAAGTATACCATATCGAAGTCTAACAGGAAGTGCTGCAGAAGGCCAAGCTCTAGGACGAGAGATCGGTGGCTGTGGGGTGGGGGTGGGGAATGTCCGCATATAGGCATCGGGTTTCTTTTGGGGTGGTGGAAATGTTCTGAAACTAGATTTTGGAGATGGCTGCATAATTCTGTAAGTTTACTAAAAATCATCGACTTACACACTTAAAGCCAATTCACTTTAATTCGTTAATGCTGTTTTGGGACTGCCAACTAATACAATCTCTATGGAAAGCAATATGGAGATACCTCAAAGAGCTACAAGTAGAACTACCATTTGATCCAGCGATCCCATTACTGGGCATCTACCCAAAGGAAAAAAAGACATTCTATAAAAAAGACATGTGCACTAGAATGTTTAGAGCAGCACAATTCACAATTGCAAAGATGTGGAAACAACCCAAGTGACCATCAATACATGAGTGGATTAATAAAATGTGGTCTATGTACACCATGGAGTCTACTCAGCCACAAAAAACAACAGTGATCTAGCAACTCTTGAATTATCCTGGATGGAGCTGGAGCCCATTCTACTAAGTGAAGTATCACAACAATGGAAAAACAAGCACCATTGTACTCACCATCAATTTGGTAATAACTGATCAACATTCATGTGCACACATGGTAGTAACATTCATCAGGTGTCGGGCAGGTGGGAGAGGGGAGGAGGGATGGGTATATTCACACCTAATGGGCGCCGTGTGCACCGTCTGGGGGATGGACGTGCTTGAAGCTCTGACGTGGGTGGGGCAAAGGCAATATATGTAACCTAAACATTTGAACCCCCATAATATTCTGAAATTAAAAAAAAACAATAAAGAATAGATCAAATTAATTCACCTTAAAAAGAAAGGGAAAGAAAAAGTAAGAGGGCATGTTTGGGGAAATGAGAGGGCTGCTTTCACCTTATCTCGGAAACATCAAAAAGAGCTGTGTACTTCATGACCTAAAAAAAGATAATGTGCAAAAGAAAGCAGTGTATAAAGTAAAACTGATTACATTTAAAAACGAAGTTCTTAAGATAATTTGAGATGAAATAGACTAATAAACTTTCACCTGGTTATAGTCTAGTGTGGAAGAATCAAACTGTGCGGGACAATGGGAAGAAACGCGACTCTGCAGTAGATTCGGGAATCTGATAAAGGCATACTGCTTGGACTACGTATATCCCTGTTTCCCTAATTATTTGAGTAAACTAACACAATTATATTTTTAAATAATACAAAGAATTAGAAAAATTCATTTACGAATTGATTTTCTGGTTGACTCCAAATGAAATGAAACGTAGCTAAACGTTAGAATTCTAAATACACAAAACAAAGGTACTGTCTGATGGCAGACAGGTGTGCAGAGCAGGACTCGTTTCATCAAATGCTCTAAGGCACGTCAGTAAAAGGCATAATTTTAGTTGAAACTGTAGGCATTAACGGGGCTTGCCTGAAAGAAGAGGAAGTAATGATGATGAGAATGCTAAGAACTGAGAACATTAAGATTATACTTACATTAATAATGCTAGCTACTCAGATTTAAGAAAGAAAGGCCCTTCGTGTAATTTCAAACTGATGATTTTTTTTCTCTTTTCGTCCATTTTTTAACTTTCTTAGTAAAAGCTTTCTTGTACCCTTACAACCCTGACTCGAGCATTACAAAAGTGATCCTTGTAACCAAAAACATTTGTACCCCCAAAATACTTCGAAATAAAAAAAAAAAGAAAAAAGCTTACTTAGGGAAAAGAATCTTGTTTTTTAAAATTCATCTATAATTTTGAAACGACGAGAAAACTGGATTTCCCATCCTGCCGTTCGTTCTGATTACAACGTTGAATCGCCTGGTTTTTGCTGCCATAACTCAGGCTGGGGTGGAAGGAAGTGGGGGAGTGGCAGGTCACAGGGAGGTGCTGGAAAGTGGCGATGACAGACAAGAGCAAGTGCCATCAGCACTCCCTCTGTGGACGGTGCCCGCTGGCCTTTCCCCTGCAGTCACTCGCCCCTTGTCATTTCAGACTCTGAGATGCAGGAGGGTTCTAAGGCGGACGCTAGAGAAGAGAGTGTTCGCGGTCGTCCCTTTAAAGGATCTCTGGCATGGTTCTGCAATTCTGCTGCTTCCAAAAAGTGCAGCCTCCACCTATTTTCCCTTTAGCCAGACAGATGACGAAGGGTTCTAAGCTATCGTTGTGGGTTTTAGAGACTAAAATTCGTCAAAATAAAAAGCTTACCTGGTTCCCCAGCACTTGACCCAAGGCTTTTGGAATACCCAGCCAACCAATTGGAACACTCTTCCACTGCAGTCTGAAAACCAATAGCTCCAAAACATCTAACTTAGAGCTCATTTTGTAGCAAAAATACAAACAAAAATGAAGACAAATAATAGGCTTATTAACATCATTAACATACTGTTAAAGTGAACACCTCCTCTCCATTCTGAATGTTCCACAGTTTGGCTGTTGTGTCCATACTTCCGGTAGCCACCAACGTGCTTTGAGGGTTAAATGATAAACACACCTACATTAAACGAAGTGGAAGAAATTTTAGGATGAGAGTTTCAAATTGTTCATTGTATATGGAAGAGCTTCAAGATGCAATTACCTTAGCAGAGTCAGTTGAACTATTTGTACAAGTACACAACAAAACTACAAATATGAGTAACCTGCGATCCCCAGGTTGAATCCTCTTGAAAAGAGGCTGCTGTCCTCCCACGTCACGCAGTTCAGGCTGGGGGAGCACTGGCTCCCCCTCACCACCCCCAGACACAGAAGAACAAGAACAAAGCAAAACCCATCTCCTGTGAGCTTCACGCCATCTGGCTCTCATTTTCCTTGTTGCTGTCATAAGTCCTCCCAATCACGCCCCTCAATCATCAAAGACTTTGGCTGCTGGCTCACAGTCTCAATGCCAAGCCCTGGGTGGCCTTCACAGGGACCATGTGTCCAGTACCCCCAGACCCATGTCCCTGAGCTCCTTTCAGTATCATTCCCATGGTCACACCCTGGACCTTGACATCACCTTCTCTGAAAGATTCACCAATTCATCAACCTCCCATTACAATTTCCCAAATCTCTCAGCTTCCTCTGTTCCTTCCCACTCCCCTCCCCCAGAATATCTTCCACTCATGGAGACCCCTGTCTTTTCTCCTGGCCCAGCACCCCCATTCGACTGATAACCACACAAGCATCATTCTGCCAGCGTCCTCGACACGCTTAGTTCCTGTCTCTCAGATACGCCACCCATACAAATTCCTAATATTAACTTCTGTCAAGCCAGGATTTGATCCAATCATCTGCCCTCCCTGTCTCGTCACTTAGCCAAGGTAGCTTAAGAAAACTGCACAGAAGTTCACCGGTGTTGCTTGTTCATGCCTCTGTGCTCAGAGGAGTCCTCAGCACCATTCCCTGCTTTAAGGTGCCTCTGGCTCAATACATTCTCCCGTTCCCTACTCTCGCCCCTACTTCCATCCTCACCCCTTCTCAGCAGATAACCTGGCTGCCTACTACTTCCCTGAGAAAACTCACCTGTCGGTGGGAACTTCCTTACCTGGACCTCACCTTCCTCCCCCTCAGTCTCAAACGCAGAGGGGTCCCTTCCCGCACACTAAAACCCCCTTCCCTGCACTCCCGGGGAGATGTACTCACTGCTGTGCCTTACCCCTAGCCTAGATCTTTCCTGGTGGCCTATAAATATGCGTCAGTTTCTCCCACATAAACACAAATCCTCCCTGACTCCATAAGCCTCTTTTAACTACCTTTTTTTCCCTTTATAACCAAATTCCTTGGGGACACAGTCTACCATCACTTTTTGCCCATCTTCCACTCACTCCTCAACTCTTCTGTGGCTAAATGTGCAATCCAAGAGGTTTGGCCGTCACCCCACATAACTCTGCAACACCTGTGGTGTTGACTCCTTTGTTCTCCATAGTTTCTTCCCTCTTGGCAGCTTTGACAGCTCTCTGCTTTTATTCTCTTTTTCATGTCTTTATTTTTCTTTTTCTATCAACTGAAGGTTTCTCTTCTTTATCTTTATCTTCCCACGAGTCTGTCAGTCTTCCCTCCACACTCTACCTTTTCCTTTGGGCAATTTCAATCACTCTTTGGTTTCCACTGCCATCCACATGTCAGCGACTCACACACGCGTGTCTCCTTCCCAGACCTCACTGCTCAGTTGCAGCTCCAAAGAGCCCACTGCCGAGTGGGTGCCTCTGTCTGGATACCACACAGGTGGCTTATATCAATCTGTCTATGACACGAGGGTCCTATGAACGCAAACCTGCTCCTTTGCTTCTACGCACAGAATTACTGAATGGCACTGCCGGTCACCCAAGCACAAAATCAGGGAATGATCTTAGGTTCTCTTTTCCCTCATGTCTGGTATCTCAGTAACCAAGCCCTACTTCCTCCACTCTCTTAATATCTCTCGCATTCTCCTCATCTGCCTTATAATAAGCCTTTGTCACTTATCACTTAGACTGCAGCACGATTTCCAACTGGCCCGTGTTTCTGATCTTACCTACTTTCCAGTGCCACAAAAATAATCTTCCCAAAGAGCAAAACTGATCATACCACCCCCCGGCTGAAAATTCTCAACAGTGTGGCATTACGTACAAAACAAAGTCCAATTCCTTAGCATGGCATGTAGCACCCTCCATATATCTACAGTATGGCCCTTGCCTGCCTCTCCCACCTTAATTACTCACACCCTGTGACCTGTCTTTGAATGGGCTATAGCTGTGCCAAGGCATCGATGCTCTTAAGCCAGGCAGCCTGGCAGCACCAGGGGTCCTTGCCCATTGCCTCTGCCCATGTGCAGCAGGCAGCTCACTTAGTGTGCCCCTTGTCCACACCAGCATATTCTGTGCATCACAGGGAAGGTCGGGGAGTTCTGCTCTGATCACACAGAGCCACCGGAGTTCTCAAGCACGCACCACCGCTGCTCGCCTCCTCTGAACATTTGCCAGTGCTGCTCCCTCTGCCTGGAATGCCCTGGCCACCTCTCTGGGAAATCTTTCCCGAACACCTCTCCCTGGCCAAGGGGATTCGCTGCTACTCTCTGTGCCCTCACTGAACTCCCTGCCCACTCCTGGCACACTTACAACACACCTCTGAACTTACTCACTGATGCTCTTACTTCCTCTACTAAACTGCAAAATCCCTGGAGGGCTAGAACTGTGTCTGACTCTCTCAGGTACCCCGAGCATGTAGGTCAGGGCTTCAGAAATTGTCTTTCTCTAGAAAGTATTTATTGGGTGAATGTCGTTGACCAGGAGAAATATGAATGTCTTCCCAGGAATTATATACACATAAGGAAAGTAGTTCCAAAATGCTAGGGGAGCATGGAAAAATGGCCACACTCGAATGACAAAAATTATGTT
This sequence comes from Indri indri, assembly GCA_004363605.1. Classification (NCBI taxonomy): domain Eukaryota; kingdom Metazoa; phylum Chordata; class Mammalia; order Primates; family Indriidae; genus Indri; species Indri indri. The sequence continues at coordinate 5,772 of RJWJ010020920.1, read as the reverse complement.
TTCTTTAACCTTGAGCAAGTTATTTAAGCTCTCTATGCCTCAGTATCCTAATCTGTAAAATGGGGAAATACCTACCTCTTAGGGATGCTATAAATACAACTAACCTAACAGCTATGTGTGTAAAGGACTTAGGTTAGTGCCTCTCCATCAGTAAGTACCATAAAAGGGTGTTACAGTTTTTCACTGCAGTATCCCCAATATCTAGCAAAGTACCTTGCACATAGCATGAGTTCCTGATGGATGAATATACCATTAGGTTTTAGGATGACTATAAATAAATTTTACTCCTAAAATAACCAGCCTGTTTTTGTTCTTGTTTTCTTTAAGGTGGATATAAAGTAGCAGGAGAAAAGGACCCTTTCCCACCTTCAGGTACCTTCCTTATCCTCCAGAAACATGTCCAGGCATCCTGCAGTCTGTTGCCAAGTGTCTTGTTCCTAAGTTCCAGAGCAGACACGGGCCTGGGAACTAGGACACTGCTGGCACAGTGGCTGTCACCACCCTTTCACAATGGCTGGCTGTCACCATTGTGGCTCGCTTTGCCTCCCTTCACCTTTAACAGCTTCCTGTTTGCTTTTTTCTGGTTCACAGCAGGTTTCTTTTTTTCTAGTGAATATTGAGGCTAAAAGGCTTGTAACTCTGTTATCAATTTCCCCCTTTCATCTAATAATAGTAATTAGCATGTTCCTTTTATGTCTCTTTCAATTCAAAAGGTACCGACCTATATTTCTCTACTGCCAATTATGGGGAGAGGTGGCTATATTTTTTTCCCCTGCTTTAGCTTTTTCTTTCTTTGACCCTTGAAAGTCTCATTATTTTTATCCCAATAGCTCATTGGTAAAGTGGAGACCTTCTATTTATGGGTCCCCCTTTGGCATTATCTCCTTAAGAGTGACTTAAATGCATGACGAGTGAAGTGAGTTGAGCGTGTTCTACCTGATGAAGACAATAAATGGAGGGGAGGGGTGTCCCCATCAACAGGTTAAAACATAACCTAGGAATTCTTTCAATGCAGATAAATTTTTCTTTATATAAATCTTTGATTAAAACAATATAAAGCACTGTCAATTATTAGGAGCAGCAGCCTGTTTATTTTTAAGAGCTCTCACTTGTGCTACAGGGTGCCAATTATCTCACCAACTGTTATACGATGTAACACAGGATTGGCCGAGGGCAAGGGCTTCCCAACAGTGAAAGCTATTTAGAGCATCAGACTGTTCATGCAAATTTGAGTTCTAATGATATCCAGAGAACAATTAGCTTAACTATTTCACATAATATTTAAAAAGTGATTTTAAAAGCTATTTTAATGATTTCATTGATCCTCATTAAGTCAACACATTAAAGACAATTCAATGAAAAAGAAAAAGAAAACATGGATATTGTACTCACATATTAATATTCATCATATTACATATCTATTTAATCATGCAGGATACAATTCTTTGTCAGTATTTGCAAGATATAAAAACTAGAGTAGTTTTTAAATTTTATCAACACCACCATTGAAAACATATGCAGACTGAAATTGCTGGGGTAGAATTTGAAAATTAATTATAAAGGTAGAACCAAATAGAATCCTAAAAAGAAACAACAACATAAAATATATAATAAATTATTAAATATACTCACTATTTCTGCTGTATGGCCCCTAAAGGTGTGGTAGCATTTTCCTGTTTCTACACTCCATAGTTTACAAGTCTTATCAAAGGACCCAGTGGCAATTTTGTCTCTAAGATTTAAAAAAAAATGTGGATTATAAAAAAAAAAAAAATCAACCACGTTATATAATACACTGAACTAAGACAAAAGATATCAGTACATGGATCTCTATCTACTTAGAAATTTACTTTACTTTTAAAGCTATAAGCAATCCTGTATTTGTTTCAGTGGATGATACAATAAAGGTCTAATTTTTGAATGGTATCAATTTGTACATACAATTTTAAATATTAAGGATAACATTTAATGTAAATGGAAAATGGAAAAAAAAATCCAGTTAACCCTATGGCTAATCGGGTTTTGAGAAGTTAGATAGTGAGTGTCTTCTTGAGAAAATCATGCCTGTGTTATATCCCAGTTGTAAGAGGGTTTGCAGAGGAGATATGGTAAAGACCTCAGTCACTTTCAAAGAAGAGTCTTCTCACATCGACCCACAATACCCAACAAGGAAGAGTAGATCAGCCTATGTGGCCTTCGATCTTGGAACTAAAACCTTTTTTTTTTTTACCCCTGGCCCACATCCGTCCTTTACAGCAACTCCATAAGATATTCACTCCGTGGGGTCATCACTTACAGCAAAATGTCATTGTTCAAAAGTGTAAGGGGTCTTAAGACCCAAAACACAGATCCTAAAGCAAGTTATATAGGAGCTGGCACAGTTGCAGAATTTGTCCAGACTAACACAGACACCTTGCTCCCCTCCTTTGTTTCCCGGACACCTACACTTCCATGGCGTTTCTGTGGTCCCTCAGACTACAGGAAGGCAAGGCCTTTCTGTCCATGCTCCAGGGGCAGCTTGTCCAGGCAAATGCCCACCCCTCTCCCAAAGCTTCCTCATGTTCAAGGCTAGTTTGCCACCCAGAGTCTCTGAACTGGCTTCCTCCCTTGGCGTCCAGTCTAGGGCATTCCCTACCAGCTGCCGATGTCTTTCACTTCTGCTCCAGATAAGCTCAAAGCCCTGTGAGCTCTTTATCAGTTTGCTCACTCCATTTTCCCATCCTTCCTGACCCTCAAACACACTAGTCTTGAGTTGCTGTTGTTTACCAATTTCTGTTCTGTCCCAAACTGTTCGCTACATCCATATGACACCACATTATAAAAGATATTTTACTAATGTCAATGTTTTTTGGAATTACTTTGTTGAATCAAAGCTTATTCCTGCTCTAATGTATAGAACAGATAGATGCTAAACTTCAACCAGTTCTCTCTCTTTCTCTCTCTCTCTTTCTCTCTCTCTCCCTCTTATTTTTGGTGTCTGTCTTGAACTCACTCTGCTGAAACCCGAATGACCCCATAGGTGCAATGAAAATGCTGCTTTAGCACATGCATAAATAATCAGACTGAGATAACTACCTAATTGAACAAGGGAGATGTTCATCAGAGGCTCATGGTAGAATCCGGTTGAAGGGCCAAAAAGTATTCCTCACCTCTCCACCCACAGAAAACCTTGTTCTCAGGTAGACACCCCAAAACACCACGTCTGTTGAATAGACTATGAAAGGATATGGTATTATATTATACAGAATACCCTTTAAATAGCACTGCAATGAAAGTAGGAATTATACTAGAAGTAAAACAGTGTCATTTATAATTTCAATAAAATCTCTTCCACAAGCTGGTATAATAAGGTCTTATAATTATCTGTAATGTAAAAATGCATAGATCAAAGTTAAATTTTCCATAATTTAATTGGAATATTTAATCGTTTTAATGTACCAATTAAGTTTAATTGTGCCATCACAATTAATGTGTTTTGAAAGGGTATTACATTTTTAAAAGATATAATGGCATTAGCAACTTAGATAAAAAGTTTTTAAAAAACTTTTTAAACTGTAGTATAAAATTTCTACTCCAAGTGCATCAAATCTTTAGAAAATTCCTCTGTTCCTTCTGTCACTGTCCTGGATGAAGTTTCCATTGTCTCATGAGGGTACTATGGTATCTGCCTCCTACCTAATCTCCTTGCCTCCTGTTCCTTCTCACCTCCGAACCCACTGACCCCTTCTCTCTGCCAGAGCACTCCTAATATTTAAACTAGCACTTTCACTGTTCCACTTGTTTGTTCACAAACCTAGTGGCAACTCAGTCCTACAGATGGAGCTTAAACGCCACAGAATGCCCTGACCTCACCCGCTTCTGTTTCTCAACACGAAATGTTCGCTAGAGAGACTGGCCCCTGTGCATGCCTGACGAATTCATGCCTTGAAATCCTGAGCTGCCGAAGCCCCTGCCCCGGCATCACCCCCACTCCGCTCCACCTTCTGTCCTCCAGGCTCATGCTTTAATCTCATGTCAACTTTAAAGGCTCTTTAACCAGGAGAAAACACGATGATCTCTCTCTCCTCTTAATTTTTGAACTGTTGACTGTTTTGTTCTAGTCATCATTACACTGTAGTAAATAAATCATATTTATTGAACCAGCTTCATTAATGGAAAAAGTCATCGAAAGTGGACAATCATGAAGAAAAAGCCTTGCTTGTCTAAAAATGTTTACTCAAATATATGTAAACATACATTCATTTGCCAATCTTTTCCCAAGAGGCCTAGGTCTTTTCTTTGACTATGGGTCCGCTAATTGGCATTCATCATCTGTCTAGCAGAAATCATACCAAACCTCTAAATTTCTAGTTTTCTTTTCTTAAAAATGGAATGAGAAAGAACTTAAATATATTTGCAGAACAATCTGAGTGAGAACTTTTTCTATATTTTTACAATGTGTTTTTAATTTAACATTGATCTCATCTACAACCTCATTTAGTAACAATTTTCCCAAAGATTTACCTTGTCTATGTTTTCATAGAAAACCACAGCTTTTTTTTTTCACATTCACATTTCATTAGCTTATGTAATATTTAGTTTAATTACAGCTGAAAGTACCACCAACATAAGCAGGTTTGTGGACAAACAAAACAAATTCCTGATAAGCTTAGAAACTAACCAGTGGGAAGAGAATATCCACACCAGCGGGTAGCCTAGTTGCTATGCACATTCAGAGTGCCAGGGGTATCAGCAGTATGTCATGTGAAAAGAGAGAAAACAATGGCTAATCCACTGAACCAGTTAACTAGAGGTTGTTTTTTGTTTTTTGGTTTTTTTTTATTCCAGGGTATTGTGAGGGTACAAACATTATAGTTACACTTTATGTCTTTGCCTCAAGTGCCCGTCAATCCATGAGTGGATTATTAAAATTTGGTATATATTTACAATGGAATATTACTCAATCATAAGGAACGACAGTGATCTAGCACCTCTTACACTTTCCTGGATTAAACTAGAGGTTGGTTTTTAAACGCTTCTGTTGTACTTGCTACTTTTTATTTAGCATGTTACCACCACCCTCTTTTTCCCCACCTGGCAAGACGGTAAAGTAACTTCTCCACGAAATAAACCATGTTATGCATGTCACATTCCCCAAAGGCACCAGCCCAGGGCTGCACATCAGCAGGAACTGCCTGCTGGGGACCTCCCAAGGGCCAGAGTCGGGTCTTGCTTGGGCGTGAACTCTTCACCACTGCGTGATCCTGGGAAGGGTCCCTGAACTTTGTATTCTATATGAGGATGGTAATACCCACCCCAAAGGCTCTTCTAAGCATTGAAGGAGTATTAAAAAGGCTTCCAAAGCACATACCCAGAACTCAAAAAATTTTTAATCCTCTGCCTGTTCCCTTACTCCTCCAACAGATGGAGGGATAAATAAATAAATGAATGAATGAAGAAACAAGCAAATGGATGGACAAACCCATAAGGATTGTTGAATGCTATGGCGTACACCACATTCCTGTGGCCCTCCAGGGTGTGCAGCTCCTCTCCAGACGCAGTGTCCCAGAGCTTGCAGGTGCGGTCATAGCTCCCTGTGATAAAGCTGACACGAGCAGGAGGAGAATGGCAGTGTTAATACAGACTTCACTTCTCACCTTCAGGATAACAACTCCATTTATTTTGTCTTTTACAATAGAAATCATGTATACAGAACAGTTAAATTGTGAACAATATATAAATCCTTTAACTTAGAAACTAATTAATGAATCAATTTTATCTCAAACCCGAAAA